>JAWPHD010006471.1:0-130000 GCA_037043455.1 Cyrtodaria siliqua
CAAAATTTTTCAGCATTTAATTTTACATGACAAATTTGGACAATACTCACATAGGCTACATTATAACAATTGGAAGTGGACTTTTCAGTGGTAAATTTTAATACATCAGTTTTGAAAATTGTTTGAGAAATAAAGATTTTACAACCACAATACTGTGTGGCTATTAATGATGAGACTTCCCACATGTATACTGTATTGTATATGGGACTGCAGGCAATTTAGGAAATCTAAAATAACTTTTCTTAGCTTTAATAGCTTGACGTGATAAATCGTTCAGGATGTCTGAATTTATGTTTAGTCAATTAGAATTTTTTTTATGATGCATAATTAAATACTCCTCAAATACAACTTTGGCATTTTTTTTATTTCTAGTACAATTTGGAAATGTAAGGGTATTTTTACAACTATTTTGTATCAAAAACTTATAGATATATGAAGATAAATGAATGACATTTACTAAAAAGTAATAAAAACTCTAATTTTTGCTTTATTTTGAAGAATTTCTGCTATTTTCTAAACATGAAGTAAATCTTTCAGTAGTGTTATTTTTACTGGTCCTTTGGGACGAACGAGCCCAATATAGGTGTCTTTGAAGTAGAATACCGCTTTAGTCGGTGCTAGGGGGCGTGAGAGGTGTTGCTTCTTTCATTACTCCTCATGAACAGACTCAATAAAACCGAGTCTGCTGCTTTATTCTCTTAATTGTGTTTGTTGCTCCCAAACGATCACTTTTATCAGTATTTATTTACACTCCTCACATGAATTTCGTATAAAACCAAGAAAATACCAAAATGTCTATTGTTACCATATGTATCTGGATTTTAAAAGTGACACTTTTATATGTTGCTGTTTAGCAAATATAAATGTGTATTCTATTCATGAATTGGGAGCATAATTATACATATACATATATACATCTGAAATAAATGATGGAAATTCATCCATTTAATAGGGTTCTCTGGGTACAAATATAACAAGAACCAAATCAATTGATATCTGACTAACATGTATCAATAGCTGTGAGGCAAAGAAAAATACCAGTGTTCTCGGTGGCCCGACCGACCCTATTTTTAAGGGGCCGACCCTAAAACTTTTTATGCAAAATCTTTTCTTTTTTTTTAATATGTTCTGAACAATGCTTTATCACATAGCTTGAAACATAACACCATTCTATATTTTCTGTAATCCACTGGGCAATGATGGTGTATAACTATGCAAATTATTACCAAATTACACAGCAAAAGCGGAAAATATTTTTAGGTAAGCCATATGATTTGCCTGGAAAGTCATATAATACATTCCACCACAAAAATTCGACCGTCATATATGACCTTACATTTGTTGAAAAAAAGTAAAACACACACCATCCATAAATCAGAGTTTAACATTTTCCTTTCACGTAAACAATGCGATGCTAATTAACTATTAAACTAATTAGTAAAATGCATGTTAAACAAAGGTCTTCTGGTTTAAAGTGTACAGGGAATGCGTAATTTAAAAAGAAAGAAAGAAAATGCCTACCGACCTACCTTATTTTTATAGAGCATGCAATAGGAAACACGCCTTTTTTGGCCTGAGTATGAATTTCATGTATACATGAATGCAGTTTTGACTGTAAACTTTATGCAATAACTTTATAAAATTAGTATTAAAAAAACAAATGTTCATGTAAGGGGTGTAATATTTTATTAAATTATCGTTTTTCGCAACTTGTCACAGTTGAATGTTTTAAAACAAAGAAAGTAGTATTAAACTTGTTTTAACTACACGTTGAGTTGTTGAGTTAATATTAAAGTTGTGAATTGTTAAATATGGTCTTCAGATTATGTATTCAAATAAATACACTTTAATTAGATCAAGTTTTACAAATTAATTTCGTACATTTTATCAGGTTTGTCATTCTTTTAAACAGCATGGACAGATTCAAGCTTTCAAAATCATTTTGAGTGAAAATAAACCGTAATTGGTGTGTGTCTCACGGGGCTTTAAGACATTTATAATCCTGTACTTGTTTTGGAGTCGGAGAGGGCCATCCCCCGATGCACCTTACAATATTGTATGCATTTATTTATAAACAATACAAAACAGTAACAAAAGTGTTAAATTTTCATAAGAGAGTTGTTAACTGGGGAATTTTCTCTTTCTACCATTTCGTCAGGTCATGGGTATATAATATTTGTTTTTAAAAAAGTAAATTTTTTGTCGACCTGATCTAAAAAAAATAATATTTTTACTATATCTATACTCAGTTGCAAAATAAAGTGTACATAACTCAGTTGCGAAAGAAAGTGTTCACTGAGATTGTTATGCCCTGCCACGAAAGTGGTGCGGGTCATATAGTGTCACACTTGTCCGTGCGGACGTACGTCACGTTTTTACATTCAAGGTTTTTATTAAGTCAATTTCTCAGTTACCAAAAGCCGTACAGTTTTAAAACTTCATACACACTTGCATCTATATGGCAGCAATATGTTCCTACCCATATCAGGTCAATAAAATGACCTTGACCTACCTTTTACACTTTGAAGTTTTACATTCAAGTTTTTTATTATGTCCAATACTCTGATACCAGAAGCAGTACAGTTTTTAAACTTCATACACACTTACATCTATACGACAGCAATATGTTCCTACCCATATCAGGTCAATAAAATGACCTTGACCTACCTTTTACACTTTGTTAATTTACGTTTACTTTTTATATTGACGTTTTTAGATCACCTGAGCCGATCATTCTTCGTCCGCCGATGATGAAATAAGTTTGTGATTGGTTTTGACATGCATGGCATTTCACATTCCTATCTGTTTTGTATAAACAGTCGAGACTCTATTGTGCCCATCGCTGTGAACCGTGAGGATCGTCAACTATGTTGGTGGAGGGACTCTAAACCTTCGAACTACACACACACACTGTTTTGTATACATATATGGTATAGTTAGAACTCGCCATGTGATATTACATGTACCAGGGCCTAGCTAGACCCTGCGTGTACACAGTGATCTACTTTTATAGCATTCGCAACATCTCGTCTACGCAACATCTCGTACACTATTTCGCAGCATATCCTGAAGAATGACGGGATTGGCCGAGCTTTTACGATTGCTTAAATAGTCGCCTAATCCAGAGCCGTATTCAGGTTCTGTGAATAGACGGTGTGTAACTTTTGAAATCAATAATTGACGAGCAAAAACAAACGGTCTATCTGAACCAACTGAACGTTTTTAGCTCTATATTTAGCTCATGAACTTATGGGATGGCGAGTTGTCCGTCGTCCGTCTGTCCGTCACGTGGTTACCCTTCCAAGTTGACCAAGTGAACTTTTCGAAGTTCTTATTTGCTCAAAATGTTAAGTGTTGAAAATACCATATTGAAACGAGAAATAAACTTCAGTTTCCCTTCTCTTTATTACCTGTTCATAATTTCCAATCTCTTCGTTATTAGGTCTGAAAAATATAAATAACGGAAATAGAATCCAAAGGCGGATCGAGGTTTCGTTATTAGATGGCATGTAACGTTTGAAATAAATGATTGACGAGCAAAAACAATGATCTTAGACTGAAGAGTTCTTTTACGAGGTCACGAAACCTTTTTTTGTGGGGGTTGGGGTCTTCTTGTATATCTGGTTTGGTTTGGAATGCATGTATATTATGTAAACGGGTTTTGAGATGTTATGGGTCGTTCGAACTACAACCTTTATCCTCATCTGGAAATGAGCATTATGTTTTACATGAAAGTACATCTAAAATATAAAGTTTTAAATGTATTATATTTATATAATTGTACATATAATGGAGACCCGTGGGCGAGTCTAGGGTTTCGGATAGTAATGTATACCTTATTGTTGTAAGGGCGCGCTATGAGATCGGAAATCATGATTTCAAAATAGGAGGATGTGGTGGGGATTAAAGAAATAACACGATGGACCGAAGGCTCGAAGTGAGCTATTGTGACCGCTTTGTGTCCGTCCGTCGTCCCTCCGTTGTCGTCTGTTAGATCTTGCTTAAAAAACGTCTCCTTGGACAATTTTAACCAAATTTCACATGGATGATACTGAGGTCAATGCCTTCCAAAGTTTAAAAAAGTAGGTCAATGCGACATCCAAAATGGCCGCCATTACCTTATGTGGTCAAAACATTAAAATATCTTCTTCACAAGAATCGCTGAAAATATTTTGACAGTTTTTTGTATATAAATGATAGCCTAAACTACAACAGTTGTACAAACGAAGTTCCTACGTTCAAAAATGGGATGGCGAGTTCTCCGTCGTCCGTCAGTCGTCAATCGTTAACTTTAGATTCGTTAAAACGATATAAACTTCATTTTCAATCCGATTTTTACCAAATTTTACCAGATTATTAATATTAATGAAAGCTCGGATAAGTTCGAAAACCAGCCAGATTTGACCAGTCACAGCGAAGTTATGGCTCTTGATTTAGTTAAACATTCTGTAATTTTTATTTTTTTAAATATATTTGTTTTCTTCTCATAATCTTTTTCTTTAATTGGGAGCGTAGGGGCCCTTGTTGAATCAGTTTTACATAGAGTTATGGGGAAGAACTTCAAACATCTTCTCTGAAACTACAAGAGATAAAGGTTTAATATTTTTTATTTTTTATCAGCTCATGGATCCTCTACCAAGTTTGTTCAAATGGTGACGCTGGGGTCAAATTTGGCCCCGCCCAAGGGTTCACAGTTGTACTTCATAAACCAGTTTGCAAAGGTTTTTTGCTGTAACTGGGTTATGGAAAGACGCATAGTAAAAAGCGGCAATTCTGCGAATTGTTTTAATTCGCAACCATTTAAGAATATTAAAAAGTATGCCACGCTCCTAAAAAGTACAAAAAAAACCAGTAGAAAGTCTTGTATAAAACAACGTAAAGTTCTGTTACTTTACACACCAACAAACACGAATGGCGTAGAGGGTTTTCGAAAACCCTCTACGCCATTCGTGTTTGTTGGATTGTTTCCCCTTCATTGACGTTAAACTTAACTGGTTGATTGAAGTGAGTGTTGATATTTTCAGGATCAATATTACTCATAATTTACCGTTGCCTTTGTTGCGTATTTACATGTTTGGAAACGTACAATAGACGGTACGTATACCCCACCTACTTCTTGTTTCCTTTTTTTCCCATTGTCTGCTCCGTCCGTCTGTCTGTCCGTCCGCTCATGATGTCTAGTTGGCTAAAAATAGATTTTAAAAGTACGATTCTTTTACAGTTAGATAAGAAAAACTGGTGGCGACCACTCCTTTAAAACTGCTAAATGGATCTCTATGAAACTACTCAGGATTGTTGCTCTTGCTGTCTATTTGCTCCTAAATAAAATTCAGGTCGGCTGGACATTCAAGATGGCAGCCACAGCTAAAAATAAATGTTAACAATACAAGTTTGTGACTACTTTTCAAAAACCGCAAGTGCTATTTGATTGAATCTTTGCTAAAATGACTGGCGTGAAATGTAGTTGGTCCTAAACAAAATTCACTTCAACTCAGTGTCAAACATGGCAGTAGTCAGTGGTTATCTTTGTTTACATATTATATTGAGTTATATTGGAAAAACCTTTGACGACTACTTCGCGGAAAGTATCTTAACATTCATAATCCGATCTTGAAGAAACTTTGGGCATTATCAAATTAAATTTTTACATGCTGATGATGATCATATAAATATGAATTCCATATGTATGGCGGGCGTATATTTGTATACGCCCGTTTGTAAAACGGGACATATCTAATATGGTATCTTGTCTGTCCATCCGTAAACAATATCGCATTCCGGACTTTTACTCCGAAAACACAACACTCATGAAACTTCATAGGTACATTAGCCTATATGATAGGAGGATTCCTATTGTTTTTGGGATCAGTAGGTCAAATATCAAGGTCACCGTGACCTTATAGAAACGTGAATTCGCGATAGCTTCGAGACCGGAACACCTACATATATAAAACTTTATAAGTACATTGGTTAGCGGAGGATCTATATTGTTATTGGGGTCAGTAGATCAAAGATAGGTCAAAGGTCAATGTCAACGTAAACTTGTATAGAAATATGCATTATGGATGAAAAGTTTGAAACCATAACACCTACACTCATGGAACTTCATTGGTACATTGCCCTATGTCAGAGGAGGATCCCTATTGTTATTGGGGTCAGTTGTCAACGGTCAAGGTCACCGTGAACTTGTATGCTATATGCATTCCGGATGAAAACTTTGAAACCATAACACCTACATTCATGAAACTTTAGCGCCCAAACGTCATAAAAATCAAGCAATGTTATGTGACATAATGCCACCATTATGTGAGGTCGTAATATTACGACATACACAACATTGGGTATGAAATAGTTTGTTTTTATCTTTTTAATAATAATAAATTGATGAATCGGATCTGGAAGCATTTATAATAAATAAAATAGTTATAGTAAATAAATATTGCATTTTGTTACAGAGTTAACTCAACCAGTTAGAATCGTTCACGTTTGTAATACACATGTGTGCATACAGTTCAATGTACTATTTCACCTAGCGTTTAAATTTCAGACAAAATATCTATATGGTCGTATATGGTTTTAGAATTAAACTAGCTAGTCCAAATGATGATGAATGACGAAAAGCGTTTACTGTCGGTAAGTATAGAGATTGGGGAGTTAAATTAAATACTATACAGTTCTTTAAAATTGTTCTCGCTATGTAGGACTCTTCACTTCCCTATATAAAGATATAATATTCACGCTTACCAAACGCTCTCATGGTGCTGGCGTCTTCACAGTGAGAGGAGTATCCGGTGCTGCCGAGAGGATTCATTTTATGATGAAAAAACAGTATGCTGTCAGGTTTATTTGCGAATATTTCAGTATCTTTCAAAGCATTTAAACACAATTCGAAGACCAACAATTTGTGTAAGTTCCTTTGATGATAACTCTCCTCTGTTTTATTGGCAACAAATGTGAAAATGTGCATTTTATAAATGAAAAACACCACTTTTAATCACGTGTGCATGCACTTTTACTTCGTTACCTGCTATCGCGAAACGTAAAATCTCAAAAACTACTGGACTTTGAGTTAGTTATTTGGTGTGGATCAAAACCTTCCACAAGAGGGTCTTCGATTTTTGATTAAATGATTTGAAAGAACAATATTCGCATTACTTTAAGGGAAATATTCGCATTACTTTAAGGGAAAGCTTTCATTTAAATGTAAGATTAGGTTTAATATCAATCAAGTTTTGCAGCACCGGATACTCCTCTCACGGTGCAGATTCCAGCACCATCATAGCGTTTCGTAGGCGTGATATTAATAATAATAATTACCTTATTTTCAGAGGATAACATATTTGGCAGTATATACCAATCTATAATATGGTCCTCAAAACAACACACGAAAATATGGAACCATCACATCGCAATGCATTATATACATAATTACACAGTCTAAAAGCGTTAATCCTTAATAAGTTTGAGATATCACAAACAAGGATTTTATACGTTTGCAGGTAAATAGTTTTTATGCATGTAGTTTTTATGCATGTAGTTTTTATGCATCCATTTGAAGAAGAGGGATGTATATCTTTGCGCATAGTGGGTTGATCGATCCTTCAGTCTAGAATTTGTTTTGCCAATTTTAAACAGATAGTGAGTATTTAATAATAGTATTAAATATGTAGTAAATAATACTGCCATCTTATTAACAATAACATGTAAATACAGACTGTCTTAGATTTACCAAAATAGTCAAACTGTAAACATTAAAGTTACATCAACCAATTCATAGGAACATTAACAAGAAAACAATTGCAAATATGAGATTAACAAACCTCCATGTCTTCTTTGCAGTAACTAAGTTTAAAATACTGAACTTCTAAAAAAACTATGTCTGACCTTGAACAAAAGAGAACTAACTGGACACACAAAATATGCTGACCACAATTAAGTCATGCGACCAAACTTCCAGGTAAAAACCAACTCAAGCATAACATACAGTTAAAGGGAAGCAACTCGTACAAACCACTTTACAAACAACTTAAAGAGTTAACCATAATTATCACTCTGTAACACACACCCCCTGTCTGAGAAAATGACTCCAGTCATTTCTGTCATAGTCCGTTGTTTGACGGTCTCCATAACCTATATATAACTATCCTATATGTATGGGTATCTTACTCATACATATATTATATGAAAATATATGATAACTACTCTATTCAGTAATACGTAATTGTTATTTATTACACTACTTACTCCAATCTGAGCTCATATTAATCACACATCACACCAGAATTTACCAATATTTAAAACAAATGCTTCTATTCACACTGACCTCTTCAACCAACGTGTGTGCGCACATTTTACATATTAAATCTTTTTTTTTTTTTTTTTTTTTTTTTTTTTTTAGAAATCATGATATTTGTAAAAAACTTCGTAAAACCTTCGCAGAATTTTATTATCGTAACCCTGATCTTCTTCCAAACATAAAAGTAATTTAAGGACTCTTCTGCGACAAGGAATATCACAACCTGACTTCTATGGTGATGTGATTTATAAACTTCGTAAGATTCTTGGTCATGATCACTTTCATACTATCTTTGTTAAACTTGTTAAAAAGTTTATCAAAAGAAGTTATGACCCTATCATTTTGCAACGTACTGCATGTTTGGTGGTGGACCCTTTTACATGGCGATTGATGTTTGTCTATGACCTTTCTTGTCGTGCCCTTAATGGTTTATTCTCTTGTTGCTCTGACTTCTGCCAAGTCATTGAGTACCTTCATTGTGGCTTTCTAGGCTATTGTTTTTTTGTATTATATTTACACGAGCATATTTGTGTTTTACTTATATTGCCTATTGATGCTGCCTTGTTGGTTAGAGATTAGATCCTGGCGGGGATTTCTTTATTTACACTGTCCTGTTTTAATGGGATGACAGTATGGTAAGTGTGAGGTTTGGTGCACCCTAGAACCGGTTTAAACCCCCAGTGGCCTACTTTGCCACTGACCGTTCCAAGGCGGTAGCCCTGTCACAAAATGTCACGGGTAGAGTGTATTGGTCTTACATAGCTCTTGTAAGCACCTGTTAGTTACATCCTAATCCATTGTTCAGTTGAAACCAATTCACAATATCCATGATATATTCAGGTAACACGTAAAAGCGTGCACAATTTAAGGGGCCGCCAGAGGACGTCCGGAAGGGCCGTTTAATAAGTTTAGTTTTGTGCTAATGCATGTAAAAGTATAGGTCTATCTCCTCAAAATTGGGTAAGGGTCCTTTCGTGTAGAATTTAATACTGCAAATTTAGCCACGTATGTCACGGAATGAACTGGGAAATAATGGTTTGGGCGTAACGTTTGCTATAAAATACATTGTCTTCTAGTTTTGGCCGGGATTGCTCGATAGATGCTTTGTTTGGAGCAGAAGTTGGACGGTGAAATTCACAGGCAATATGTGGAACTTTTATCGTACATTTGTATTCAGTGGGCGGCGTCATCTTGGTTTGCGGTTACGACATCCGGTTAGCTTTTTTGTTTCTCAAACATTAACTTGAGACTAGCAGATGATTTTGAAGTTACTTTATTAGATGTAATTATTGTAATTGATCATTAATTGTAAAACAATATTAATTTGATAACGTGGTATAATAGGGGCATTAGTTAACGTTGGCGTATAACTCAGTGATTGTAATACACGATTGAATTGATAACATTGTATATTAGGTGCATTAGTTAACAATGAGATGAGTTACAAGTATAAATGTTCGACGCGTATACATGGCGTTGTAGAATATACATCTATTGCTACTCATCATAATTAGAGAGTGGCTTGCATATATTTATTAGATAATGATTTGTTGGTGTAATGATAATTATATAAGATTGGTGTGTTTATGAACCGACATCTAAAAAGTTTGTATTATTACAGCCTAAGCCATCCAGGTTTGGATATAAGCCTCCTGGAGTGGAGCTAAACCTTTAGGGTGTGTAAGCCCTTTAGATGATTCGACACTAGAATCAACATATAACGTTTACGAGCGGTGGAGACGGTCCCCGTACCTGTGCAACATGGCCAGGTTATAGAATCGACAACCCCCGGGACACGAGCTGGGCCCGTTATCAGTCCTCACTGGAGGAACATCATCCACAACCTCAGTGGAGGTTAATTGTCATACATATCGCGTCATCAACACTTGTAGAAGGCATTTGATGACAATTACTCATTGGATTCGCGCATCATCATCTTCATGAGCTCTCGCGCATCACAGTTATCGCGCTAGATCATAGATCAACATTGTTATAAATTTAACAACACTTTAGTGTCGTATATAATCAGTCGACACATTTAGTATTTGTGATAATACTAAGAACGTCTTAAACGTTCATGAGAACAGTCTTTTCATATATCATCTGTGTATTCGCTTGTTTTTTTGATAATTGTATATATATTTAACATATTTTAAAAGTTGCATTAAACTTATGTAAAAGCATTCACCGTCATGATTCTTTCCTGAGTTAGCCCCAACCACTAGGGTCATCTTGCGACAAGACCTATTGTCAACCCTTTTGTGTTTGTGATGTCGTTTGCATTTATTATGAGTTTTGCCTTCTTGTTTGTCTGTTTGCGTGATTATTTCTGTGTTTTGTGGTTGACTGTCCTCCTTGAATGCTACTTTCCCTGTCCGATCTTTTTATATTTCTATGTATTGCATTTAATTATAATCCATGCGTACTATCAGTAATTACAATGTATGTCAACATAATACATCAAATTGTATAACCTTGATTATTTGATATATTTTATTTTATTGTTCAATCTGAACAACTTAATATACATTATGTCCTTAAAATTCAATAAAACAACGCTATCTCCATATTAAGCATATATTACTGCATTTATATTAAACAAAACAGGTTCAATGTCATTATTCTTTCATTCAACTGAAACACCTATTTCATAACTGCATTAATTAATTTATGCACCACTTCAGTATCAATGTCATTAAAAACACATGAGTTCATTAAAACGTTAAGGGCATGTAATCCGTGCTCCGGAGGTTTTGTTTGAACTTGATACATATGCTAATCATCATATCTTGTCGGCGCTTACTTGTTCTCCTTGAACGTCTTGACTGAGGTCGTGGTGCAGTACATGTTCTTTCTTGTTCTACGCCTTCGACAACCTTCTTTATATGTATTAATTCTTCTTCAGTTATATCTTCTCTGATGTCTGTTGTACCGTTCGTTTGTTCTTGATGTACCAGTTGTGTTTCTTTTTCCCCGATCTCCATTCTTACTGGTTGTGCTCTGTGTTCACTTCTTATCACTCCTTCTCCTTCAGAGTTATTATGTTCTAACATTTCTTGCTCTATAACTCCTGGCTGAACTGTTTCTTCGTTTGTATTTATTCGGTTGTCTATATGACTACCTAGTCTTTCAACACTTTTTACTTCTGTCACTGTTTCTTCTTTATCAACTTCCAGATCTCCATGTAATCCTACTTCTACTTGTTCGCTTTCTATACCTTTATAACTTCTGTCACTGCTTTATCTCTATCAGCTTCTATTCCTCTATGTATTCTTTCTTCTACTTTTCCACTTTCTGCACTTCTTCTAACTCCAGGTCAATGGACGTCCCCATCGGGGTATACTTGTAAAGTATACTCATCCCCTGACTCATATGACTCTTCTTGCTCTGTGACGTCACTTTTCAATGTATTCTCCGTATCCTCTTCTACTAATGTGTTAATACCATTACCGGATGCATCCCTTCTAATTGTCTTTCTCTTCTTTCGTATAGGTCTCTGCACTTCTACAGTTCTCTGTACTTCTATAGTTCTCTGCAACTCTTTCTCATCTTCCTCATCATCAGCTGTTGACAGCGGTAGCAAGTGATTCCTGTGAAGAATCCGTTCTACTCCTGTTGTCGATATTACCTTAAACACTGGTATTTCTTCTCTTGGTTGGTCCACAACTTCATGTGTAACCTCCTCAAAGTTGTCCGCGATCTTATGTTTCCCATCGTGTGCTAAAATCTTCACTTACACTTTATCTCCCATTGATACCTTGGATGCTGTCGCCTTTCTGTCATATTATTTCTTCTGTTCAGTCTCGCTTTGTTTGCTTGTTGTTTTGCTATATCATGCGATATTTTCAGGCGATCCTTAAGTTCACTTATATATTCTCTTGTTGTTTTACTAGATTCTTTTCCGATATCTGATGTTTCAAATTCCGCATCTATAGGTAGTTTGGGTTTTCGACCGAACATTAATTCGAAAGGAGATGTCTTTGTACTCTTATTTCTTGAGCAGTTGTAAGCATAGACTAATGATGGACTATAGTTTTTCCAATCTGCCTTCTTTGCTGGGTCAAGTGTCCCAAGCATGTTCAGCAGTGTCCCGTTCCATCTCTCTGTACAGCCGTTGTCTATTGGGTATTAAGATGTTGTTATAGTTTTTCTTGATTCCCATAATGTTGCACAGTTCGCTGATTAATTCGGATTCAAAATGTGCTCTTTGATCTGTGTGTAATTTCGTTGGAATTCCATAATTAACGACAAAGTTGTTATAAAAGGCATCTGCTGTAACTTTTACTGTTTGATTCTTTGTGGGAATTGCCAAGGCATACTTGGTGAAATGATATGTTATCACTAATATGTTGCCATGTTTTCTTGATCGTTCAAGCGAGAGGTGGTCCATAGACACTACTTCTAAAGGATAAGTCGTGACGATGTTTACCAATTCTGTCTTTATGTTGGTTGACGACTTCCTTTTTATGCATCTGTCGGATTTTGAAATCCAATGGTCTACTTCAGTTGCCATACCTGGCCAAAAGAATCTTTTTTTTAAGAGTGATAGTGTTCTGTCTCGTCCTGGGTGATCGATGTCGTTATGCAATCCATGCAGTACTTTGTTTCTGTAACATTTTGGCAACACAAGTTCTCACTTTATCTCTCTATACAACAGGTCTCTTACCATCTTTAAACTATAAAAAATATTTCTCATACTAAAGAAAGATTAAAATATCAGACAGGGAAAGCAGCATTCAAGGGCGACAGTCAACCACAAAACACAAAATCAAACAGGCAAACAGACAAACCAGAAGGCAAAAGTAATAAAAAATGCAAACGACATCACAAACACAAAAGGGTTGACAATAGGGCTACCGCCTTGGAACGGTCAGTGGCAACAAAGGCCACTGAGGGTTTAAACCGGTTCTAGGGTGCACCAACCCTTACACTTACCCTACTGTCATCCAATTAAAACAGGACAGTGTAAATAAAGAAATCCCTGCCATGATCTAATCTCTAACCAACAAGGCAGCATCAATAGGCAATATAAGTAAAACACAAATATGCTCGTGTAAATATAATACAAAAAACAATAGCCTAGAAGCCACAATGAAGGTACTCATTGAATTGGCAGAAGCCAGAGCAACTAGAGAATAAACCATTAAGGGGACGACAAGAAAGATCATAGACAGAAATCAAACGCCACCGTCCCAATGGGCTTTAGGTAGGCGTCATCATAGGGTCAACTTCTTTAGTAACACACTGATTCTTATCAGGTAAATACTGATCTATTACCGCTCTGCTTCATCTCTCTATCAATTTATTTTCTCTCTGCATCTGCCTTATTCTCTCAGCACAAACTGCGCCATAGTCTGTCCAGATAAATCTGTTGCTTCCACTACATTAATGCTAGATGCGGGTATTACCTCTATGTATGGAATCTTGTTCATGCTACTGTAAACCACCTTTACTGTGGTTTCCTCTATCTTAAACATGTCCACTTCTCCTTCTGTAACTCTCTCATGCGGGTGTCTTGACATACCATCTGCATCTAAATTGTTTAATCCTGGACGATAATGTATGTCAAAGCTGTATTCCCCAAGTGCTGAAGCCCATCTTTGGCCGGTTGCATCCAATTTTGCACTGGTAAGAATAAACGTCAATGAATGTTTAGCTGTCAGAACTAAAAAATGATTTAACTTCAAATAATCTGATTTTTCTTCCGTAACTGACCATTTAAGTGCCAATAACTCTAATTTAAAAGCGGAATAATTCTTTTCCGACTTAGAGAGTGATCTGCTGGCATATGATATAACTCTCTTATCCTGGTATAAGACTGCTCCTAAACCTCTTGTAGAAGTGACTGTATGTAGTTCGAACTGTTGGGTGAAATCTGGAAAAGCTAGTAATGGTGGTGACGTTAAGACCTTCTTCAGGTTTTCAAATATTTCCTGCTCTGTGTCCGTCCAGTTCCATTCTTCTTCTGATGCTTTGCTCCTTTCTTCGTAGAAGTTCCTGGTAGCAAGTCTGTCAGCGGTTTTGTAATTTTCGAGAAATATTTTATGAATCGTCTATAGTATACAGCAAATGCAATAAATGATCTTAGTTCATAAGAGTTACCGGGTGTCGGCCATTCTCTTCTCTTGTGTATTTTTGCTTGATCTGTTTATGCTCCATTCTCAACTACATGTCCAAGAAAGTTATCTGTTTCTTGAATAAAGTGGCACTTTGCAGAAGATAACTTTAATTGGCATTATTTTAACCGGGTCAAAACAAGTTCTAATATTTCCAAATGTTGTTCAAATGTGTTCGAAAATATGATGAGGTCGTCCAAGTAAATCACACAAATAGTTAAATTGAAGTCACCTAAATATTCCTCCATTAATCTTTGGTATGTCGCTGGACTGTTTGATAATCCAAACGGCATTTTGTTGTATTCGAAGAAACCTAGTGGTCCAACAGTAAACGCTGTTCTTTCTTTATGTGAGTAGGCTTCACAGGAATGCTGATCTAGTGGACTGTATTTAATATGGTTTTAATAGTTGATGTTTATTTTAAGCAATTCCAAACAGAACTCGCTAAATGTAGCATTTTATAAAGATGAAAGAGGAAGGGGTTTCATTAATTTACGAGATATTATAAGTATTGAAGTTTGATACGGGTATTCACACAACGGCTCATTTTATGTAGAGCCGCTTCGCATTAAACTCTCGATAAGCAAACAATCAATTGATACAGGTAGACACATTAACCATATTTTCTCAAATGTGTAATACTTGGCTCATTACCCTGTTTTATAACCCTTTATTATAAGAACACTGCATGGAATGAAACGTTTCGATTAACTTTTCTTACTGCTTAAATTTTAAATCTGATGATATGCACAAGCCTACTGCGTCTGCGTTACATTGTATATTAATAATTTGGAAATGTTTGTCACATTACGAGGGTGCTTCAAAAAGTTCCGTCACTAGGCATATATCCTTTGAACTGGATATTACACTGAGATAAAGTAGTGTATTGATAGTACTACTGGGTTCGCTCTCTTAAATACCACAACAAAAATGAAACATTTCCGGTTATTTATACCCCTGAATTACCTCGCCCTACCACGCCTTTTGGATACTGGCATCTCTGAAAATGTCCTTGTTACAAAACGTTTTAAAAATTATTTGAATAAATATATGCTTTTAAATTTTCTTGTATGCCATCTGTTTTCGCCCATAATCCTTGAAAATGATTGTCGAGAATTCGGAAGGGGTTGCTGCAAACCAGATATGAGTGAATGCATATCCCTTAATTTTAGCAGAAATAACACTGATTTTCTTCATTTTGTTTACGGAAATGTTATGATATCGTCTAAATGTCGTAATTATTCTCATAGTATTAATATATTTTCATATTTTTTGCAAATCCTAGTCCTTCAGTGTTTAAATTTCATATTCAACACATTATTGTAGAATTTTGTTCAATGTTTAGTGAAAATATTGATCATCCAAAAACGCTATTGCAGAAGACTGCCCTTCCATTTAATGTCCATTTATCAATAAATTAATTTTACACGTTAGCTTAAAATGTTATTTTCTAAGACAATGTCTTTTTATCTACCATGCTTAAGTTCTAAATAGTTCAACTGTTCCTTTGCTTTAAAGCTCGAAGGCGTATAAAATCCATTGATTTATATTTTTAGTTTTCTTTAAATTAATTTAAACAGAAATATATAACAATACTCGGTTACTCGGTGATTTCAGTTGTAGTTAACATTTAAACATGAATGCCACCTTTAAGTATTCACTTTAAAAAAAATTGTAAACTGCTTTATATGTAAACTGTAAACATTATAATAAATTATTCCCGGGATAGCTATAACTAACTCCCAGATTGTCCTTATCAGTTTGTTTTAAAACTCTTTGTCGAAACCAATATATCGTATATATTATAATAAACGTGAAAAAACATACGCGTAAAATGTAAGAAATGAAACACGTAATAAATTGACATCAATTATTCATATGCTATGGTTTTTTGTTGGAAAAAATTCCAACAATATGTTAATCCGTCATAAAACGCTATCTATGGGGTATATGTGCGTATCCGTCTGATCTGACCGTCCATTCGTTTCTTCATCCATCTATCCATCCGTCTTTATACTTGTCTGGCTGTCATACTATCTGCAATACTGTATGTATGACTATCTGACGAAGCCGTTCAGTTCATCCGTCCGTATGACTATATTACCACTTGTATGACTGTCTGACATACTGTGTGCTCTTAAAAAGGTGTCTCTAATTAGACATCAACTAGTATGCCTCTATTCCGAAATAACCTTTTATATTATTTATGAACAAGCCAAAAATAGATTTATTGTTTAACTACTGATTAGCAATATAGTTTTCACAAACCGCGATTGACTCAGAAACGCGAAAACGCTGCTGACATAGAAACGCTTCAATCGTTTTGCGTTCCGATTGGCTAACGGTTTTAAACGTGATATGGATAACTAAAACGCGTTAAACGCCTTAAAAAACGTTGTCAACCATAGTGATTGGATAACGAGAGGAAAACGGGTTTTTCGCGTTTCACGCATGACCGTTTACCATTCGTTGAGTTTGCGTTTCTAACGGATTGCAGAGAGGTAATATAACGCTGCCACCTCTGTAAATGGCAAACCAAAAGACGATCTTGCTCCAAGATTAAGATAAATTTCGCTGATATTTACTGCGAACAGTGTCGCGATGGTCGATTTTATGTTTCTTAAAGCTATGTATTTTCCAACAATAATGTGGCGTGGTCGCATCGGGATTCTGCCTTACTGAATCGGTATGTCCAATTCCACATTTTCAACTTAAAGCTACAGACCCCCTATATAAGGCAGAAATCGATGCGTAAAATATCACATTTTTATTTAGTCTTCGTACAGGTAACATCTATATATATAAATATACGGCTTCAGAATATATGTGATACAAAAAGTACTTGCTCGAAACGGGTTTTGAACCACAGCCGTTGCGCTTTTAAGTTTTGAAGGCCGTACATTTAACCACTAGACCAAGACTATTTTTTGGTTTGTTCTAGCATTATTAACACTAAATAGGCATTGCGTAATAACTAGCACACAAACAAACTCATCATGCGCTAAATAACGAGTCGATATATGGTTGTTTTGAGGCGGAATATTGGTTTCATATTGATAACATATAGTATTACATCAGGCAATGCTAATTTACACGTCCGACAAGATGGTCTATATATTTATGGATTCATCTTGATTTGCGTTCAAATATATGTTAAGTTATTTTGCCTCATAATAAATTGTAGTTTGTATAACATTTTCTCAAACAGCGTTATAGCTCAGTGATAGAGCACTGGACTTGAAATCAGAAGGTTGTGTTTTCGAGTCCCGAAAGAGGCAAATATTTTTTTCTTCTGTAAATCATAATGATACCTGTGTACAGGCACGATGTGCACTGGTCGATGTCTAATCAATAAATGATGTCCTACGTTATATTTGCTCGCTTAAATACCCGATTTCGACATGAGCTAGTGACCATGAAGTTACAAATAAAGACACGCCTACAAAGAAGAAATCGATTTATATAGAGGGTCTGTAGCTTTAAGTCAAAATCTGGACACATTATTAACTGTCGAATCTTTGTATTGAGTAATCATTTTTTCATCTTTCATTCTCGGTTGTGTGTCGTTATAGTGTAATTATATTTTATTGCAGATATGTTACAATACATCAATTCAACATCTCAATATTCATAGCAACATATGCAAATGGATTGAACTACAAGTTATTACAACATTAGTTACAGTTCTCTTCATTGTGGCTGCAAATTTGTACGTGATTATCGGTTTGAAATTGTAGCAATACATCTAAATATGAACTTGATAAGGAAAAACGAAGAAAAAATATCCAAAAAATTAAACTCTATATATATCTAGCTGCCGTGTCATTCTACTCCCACGCAATCTCCAGCGAAATAACACCCCATATCCCCGAACAGGCTGATAGAAACATAGCGACTATTGATATAGACACAATACAACGTTGTATCGATACAAAGTTAAGGATTTTGGAATCGTTTAGTGTTTTCAATATAGTTTTGAACTTGAGTAAATAGAATATGATTTTCCTCGTCCGTGAGTTGGTCGATGCCATATAAATGTGTGTGAGTACTTAAAGGATGAAATATACGAGTATCTAAAAATAATCGCCGTCTTTTATTTCTGAAAATTAATAACAAATAATGCTCAACATCTTCAACACCATCACCACATATACAATTGGGATTATCCCTCAAATGATTAAGATAGAGATCAGCGTTTAAACTGCTGCAATTGTTTCGCAAACGCGCATGTAGAACTTAAAGGTATCTATCACTCAATATATAGTATTGCGGTACTATCTGTGATTTAAAGTACTCGAAAGCGATGGTGCTTCGCGAATATTAATATCAAGTTCGGTCCAAAGTTTTAGAGATGACGGTAAGACTGATCTCGAAAACAATTCTGTTCTTCTAGATAAAGTACCGAAGTTGGAACTGTTTCTCAAGTTATAAGGATTCGATTCCGAAATAGTTGCAAGGAATATTTCATTCAAGTAATTCGGTAAATCTCCATGTTTAAACTTATAGGTAAATATCATCTTTTGGATGTATCCTCTATCGGACAAAGAGACCAAACCAATTTCAGTTAACAATTTTTGTATAAAGACAGAGGTACAAGGTTCAATGAAAGTAATTAGTTACTGGCCTGACACAGTCCAGTAACTAATTAATGTCATTGAACCTAGTACCTTAGACGCCGATGTTACACTATTTGAAATATGTTGATGCCAGGACCCATCATGACTAAGGGTTACTCCTAGATGTTTATGATGGTCAACAAAGTTAAGTTGAGTATTTTCAAATATCAAAGACGGAGGTTTCCGTTTGCAAGTGAAATGAAGATGACTTCAGTTTTAGATGGATTAAATTTTACTAGCCATTGCTTTGACCAATTCGATATTTTACGCAGATCCTCATTAATTATATTTTCCATATACACTATGTCGGATATACCGCAATAGAACTGTCATCAGCAAATAGCCTTGTCGTACTAAGCAATGCATCAGATATGTCGTTTATATAAATTAAAAACAATAATGATCCTAGAACAGAGCCTTGGGGTACGCCGGCATTTGGAATTTTGATTTCAGAAAAAGAATAACCAACGAAAACTGTTTAAGATCAGTTATATAATTATTAAGGTTGCCTGATATGCCATTGAGTTTAAAAATTAAAACTGCGTGCCAGACACGATCGAAAGCTTTGTATATATAAAAAAAATACCATACATGTCAATTTGTTTTCATCAATCGCTTCGCATATTTGATTATAAATATCAATTCAGGGGTAAACGGTTGATTGACCAGGTAAAAAACCAGACTGGCTTTTAAATATTAAATTATTGGTAAGCAAAAAATTAAAAATACGTTTGAATATCACGCGTTCCATAACTTGTCAAACGCAACTTATTAACGATATTGGTCTGTAGTTTGATGGCGACTCTTTATCTCCTGATTTAAAAAGTGGCATAACATTAGCTAATTTCCAGCATTGTGGATAGATGCTTTCTTGAATTGAACGATTAAACAGAATAAACAGGGAGCGACATATTGTTTTTGAAGTTTCTTTCAGGACTCGATAATTTATTTCATCTGGACCACTAGATTTATCTATCACTAAAGTTTCATTTTCAGTAATATTAATATCATTGATAGTATTGATCGTCTTAGGTATACATTGTGGTAGAGTGGCATCGGTGTCGTCAAGGGCTAATATTGATGGAAATAGGCATTCAATACATTTGCCTTTTCCTCGTCAGATACAGAAAATAAACCATCGTTGTTATTTAAAGGTGGTATAACGTTACAACTGTTAGCGTTTTCTTTAATTAACATTTTGATTATTTTCCACTACTGTCGAGGATTTTCAAAATTCATATCACTTAGAGAAAATTGAAGATGATTTAAAAATATTTCTTTAGCATGCTTTTTCATATTATTAACTTTATTTTGAAGGTCTTTATGTAAGCGCCAATCAGATTGATTGCCTATACGTAAAGCTATTGATTTTTTGTCTATCACGTTAACGAGATGCTAGTTTAATTTCTGATTATACCAAAGCTTATCATTTGGACGAATTGTTACGAAACTTGTTGGAAACCATTCCTTCATGAGATCGGTAAGTTTATTAATAAAACTATTTACAGCGATATCTACAGAATCTGTATGCAAAAAAGTCTAGTCTGTTGATCTAACTAAATTATTCAACTTTTCAATTTTGTAAATTGAAATTTGTAATTCCAGACTTTTCTTTGAAACGGTATATTTATACAAAGATCGCTTTTAATGAAAGCATATGTACTGCAATGATCACTGATAAGATTTGCTGTTTGATAAACGCCAGAATCGTAAGAAGTTAAATGATTAGAGATAGCGATTGGATCTGTTAAAGTGCTTGAAGTGTTAGTTACACGAGTAGGATCTTTAATTAAATTTACCATATTATTAAGAGTAAGTATATCTCGAAATTTATGACTAGACGGGTTTAATTGGTCTTCATTAATGTCACCTAAGATAATGATATTTGAAGTTATTTCAGAAGCATGTTCAATTCAGACGTTTAACCTGTCCCAGAATTTAACTGCATAGTGCGGTGTTCGATAAAATGTGCATATTAGAAAAGACTGGCTATTATCTTTAATTTCAAGCCAAATTGATTCAGGAAATCAATATTCCAACTTAATTTTCCTATTCGGGCGAGATATAAATTAATAACCCACCAGAATGAGATGTATTATCCTTACGGTACATAGCATCAAAAGTTTCTAAATGTAACATTTCGTTTCCAATAACAATCGATATAGTGTGGTATGTATAGAACTAATTGTGGACTTCAGGAAGAAAGCATGAAACTTTGCATGTTTGAACCTTAAGGTATTTTAAATAAAAAACAGGAGACACGCCAGGGGACCAATGTCTCCTGGTGAAATGAGGCCCTAAAAGGGTTAATCCAGTTGTTAATATAACACTATTATTAATCTTAATACTATGTTTGTTTGTGTCGTAAAAAAGTTTCGAAATGTAAGTATAAAACAAATATAAAAAACGTAACAATATAATATTGAAAGTCTTTTTACTTATTTGCCGTCTTTGTTAAGCATAATAATTATGACGCACACAAAAGGGGAATGTTTTAATTAAGCAGCGTTCAAATATGAGCTATTGGGATTACCATTCGACTGCCTACCTTCCTTCATATTTGCTTTAAAATACTTCTCAGCAACGGCTCGGCTAATTTTGACCATGGACAATCCTTAGATTAGTGTCATTCAAGTTTGTTAAAATTGGGTCAACATGAGTGCCAAGATGGCCTCTGTTACTAAAAGTCGTATATAACAATAAAAAAAAACTTCTCAGAAACTGCAAACACTGTTTTCAACATATATTGTTCAGAAGTGATAGCCTAAGGTAATAAACTATCAAGCTATCACACAGTGGGCGGGGGTGTAAGGAGGGGATGGGGTCCAGTGTTTGTATAGTGAGAGATCACATGTTTTCCATAGACTTACATCGGGAACACTTCAGAATTCTACTACGAAAACACAAATTATAGAGTGCTAAATAATTATACTTCGCATATAGTATTAGCTGATGATCCTGTATAAAGTTTGTTCAAATGGTGACCCTGAGGTCAGGTTTTCCCCCTTCGTGCTGTGTCCTGAGAGCTCACAGTGTTACAAGATTAAGATTCTTGTATTCTTGAAAGAAGCCATATATTGAATCAATGTTCTTCGCTTTGTTTTCATTTGTCACACATTTTAATGGACAAGAAATAGCTAATTGAGGGGGTCATACACACTCCGTACTCTGGACCCTCCACCCCCTGTCATATTTATGCGGGGAGGGATGGGGGATGGAGACGTCTTTTTGTCTGTCAGTGAACAAGAACATACTCTTTGACATTGGTAGTGGTGGGGTGAGGGGATACACACTCCATAATCTGGAACCCTCCACCCTCTTTCGTATCAAAGGGGGTCTGTCCCCCACCCACATCCCCAACCCCAGTCCCGTTTTTACGCCAAGCTATGTGATAGTATTGTCATTACTGTCTACCTTATACATCATGTATAGTATCATGTATATTATTAACTGGGAGCTCGACTTGTAAAAAAGAGTATGATAGTGGACCTTTGGAAATGGTCGAAAACGACAATATTGCAGTCTCGGTTTGATTGAGACTGTTCATGAGCGGTAGTGAAATATGCTAGCTACCGCTCACGCCCTCTAGCCCCGGGTTGAGCAGAACTCACTATTCATAAAATCAATAGTACAAAAATTTAAACCATCCCGAAGATGGCATGCATATGGCGGTGGACATGAAGTGTAACGCATCTCCATGTCGTACGGCGTATGGTCTCAGTATCTAATACAATTAAATGCCCCGAAGAGCGAAATAAACATATTGGAATTTAGTTGGGAGCAGCGGTTATGAAGCAGGCATATCACAAGTAACAGTCAAAAGACTAAATTAAAAAGCAGACAACATATCCTATAACTGGTTAAACAATACCCAGAGCCTTAAATCGGCTGGAGTAGTGGAACCACTGAATCGAAAATTAAGTAAGAAAACAAAACAAATGAAAAAGTACCACCGATAATTAAATATAAGTATCGGGCTCAGCGATCTCCAAAGTTAGAAAGTAGTGTCGATTCTTACGATTGCCGGAGGTATACCATAATTGTTCTACCTAGGAAAAATGGGATGGTCTGTCTCTACCACACACAAATCAAACATCACATATGGCCTAAAATATGCTATGCCGTTAAACATCATTCAAACAAAGAAATTATTAACCGATTGTCATTACTAAATGCCAACTTTAGGGTACGGATTGTCTCTGGTATGTCGTCATGTTTTAATTGGTAGGCACGACATGGAGCTATGATATAACCTAGTTGAAGTAATGTGCAAACAAGTAAATAACCTTGTACGTATTTCTAATCGTATGTTGACTCATGTATTGAATCACGTCATTATGTTGGCAGTGAATATAAAGATATGCAAATTAGCTGACAACTAAAGCAAACATATTTCTCGTCACGAAGAGATACATTCATACTTCTAACATAGTAATATATATTAAATGAACGTCTGGGACAACAAATCCATTAATTAATTCAGATCACGCAACTAATACAATACCATGAAACCAGCAATAAGATTATAAGAACCTTTCATGGATATCCGGTGAATGTAGGGAAATCCAACACGAGGAATAACTGTTTTTATCGGAACCGAGGCTCTGCCAAGGTTCGAGCCTCGGTTCCGATTAAAACAGCTATACCGAGGGTTGGAATTTCCCTGTCAGAACCGGATACCCATGACTGATTCTTTTTCTTGAATATCATTTACATTCTGTGCGTTGAAGTCGCCAACTACTAACGTGTTGCGTCTTAGTTACACAATGATGTCATGCAACTGTCGTTGTTGATATCAGCGTGCGACTTTTATCTTCCCCCATGTGTAAGATCATGCTTTTCATCACCTATATAAAACACGAATAACCGTATCCGGTATGAAAGAAAAGTTGTTGCTTCAACTTAATATAATACCCACTAAGCATGCTAAGTAAGCAACTGATACATATCAGAAGGACGGATTACCAGGCTCGTCATATTGTGGGCTAAATGCTCTTCAATTGCGCCGAAACTCCAATGCCCTC
Organism: Cyrtodaria siliqua; assembly: GCA_037043455.1. Taxonomy (NCBI): domain Eukaryota; kingdom Metazoa; phylum Mollusca; class Bivalvia; order Adapedonta; family Hiatellidae; genus Cyrtodaria; species Cyrtodaria siliqua. Next base: position 24,053 of record JAWPHD010006471.1, read on the forward strand.
AGACTAAGGTTGGGTTCAGACACAACTGGATCATATTTTTAGGCTACACTGGCTGAGGCATCAAAAGGCATGAAAAGAATATCATGAACTTATTCGGTGTAAAATAGCCTGCTCTAGTCGTTGTAGGTGCTTGAAGGCCAACCTCCACTGCTATGCGTCTACAATGGCCAGTGTGAATGTCAGTTGAAATTAAAGAACAGGCAGTATCACTTACATATTTGTTCTACCAAGGTAACCTCATGACTATCGCGTTTAAATTTACTAAAGATTAAATACATTTAGCAAAGAATTGGCGCAACATTAATATAGAACAAAGCTATCATCAAAGTAAAATCTTACCAACTGAAACAGTGTTCTAAAAATATTTATAACAAAATAGTAAAACAAAAGATCTGACGGAGAACAGTCACTTGTTTATTGTGGCCTTGTTTATTTTTTGGGGGAAATTTAGTTGAAAAAGGGGCATAAGTCTGTTAATATTCATAAAAGATTAACGGCACAAAAGTGAATACATGTGTAATGTCCTTTAAACGGTTTATTCAAAGTGAGCTTAACGTAAAAGGTTAACCGACCCTGACGCCGGGTCGAGTAGAACAGCTTGCATTTTTTTCGAAAAGTCAAGCTAATAATGTTAAACTTTTAAACTATAACTGTATTGATTTCTCATAATACATCACATTGATGTACCATGTTGTTAATAATAGATTTATATTGATTTAAATATTATTAGATCAAACATAACCCTTATTGAGTCAGCTTTAACTGAATTGCACAGTAAATACCTCAAAACACAATAATTTGTATAGAGAGAGTATGTATTGCGGTTTTAATGCAAATTCTAATACACCCGCACTATATAGCCTAGTTTAAAATATCTCGTTATATTGAACGATATATCACTGTAATTTTTGCAACGTTAGGAGAATAAGCATTGCGCATTCCGCATTGTAACGTTAGGAGAGCAAGCAAAGCAATGCGAAAGATTTCAGATGTGTGCGTTATTTTCACATTTTAGGGGTATTAGAATAGAAATAGAAACATCGTTTACGGTGAATTATCTATATATATCACGGTTTGTCGTTCAATTGTAAACAATAATATCACGAGCCCGTAGAGCGAGATTATTGTTTACAATTGAACTCCAAACCGTGATATATTAAACGATAATTCACAGTAAACGATGTTCTATTTCTTAATTAATGAGTATTTATATTAATAATTGATATGATAAATCTTTAATATGTTGTGTTTTTATCATTCCACATACTAATGTTATGAAAATAAAATTAGTATGTGGAATGATATAATGTGTGAATAAGAATCATTTTATAAAGCACAAAGGTTATCTCCTTTAATAAATTGTTTAAGCAGGAAATGCCCTCTTTAGGGCCTCAATGGTACATTTTTGTTAAGGTGGTATTACTAAATCAATTAAAAGCTTGTTTAAACAGCTTTAAACTTGAAGCTCAATAAATAAATCGATCCAGTATATACAGATCTATGTCAGAGCTGTCCCGTTGCCATGAAATATTGCTATTACACATTCATACAGACCAGGTGATGTTATACTGGCATGATAGCAGCAACATTGTAGTTATATTGTATTCATCCTCTATGAAGATATCAATGTATTATATTAAATAAGTACGCAAAAAAAATAATTTGCGAAGATGCAGTTATTGTATCTGTCAATGGTGTTTAAGCAATAAATCATCCCTTTTGGGCCCCAATGCCAGACTGTTGTTGCTATGGAGACAAATATATTTGAAATGATAGTACAATCATTAAATGGTACTTACAATGTTATACATGTAAAAATTATACATTACTTTCATAAGAGATCCAGTAAAATCAGTATATTATTTTATATCTGGAAAGCATCAGATACTCCTTTTGGAGCCTCCTTGTACTGGTATAGAGGGGTCCTCACGCCTGTCTCCTGTATTTGTTTAAAGTACATATCCTAAGGTATAACAATGCAACGTTTCGTGCTTTCTTCCGGAAGTCCACAATTTGAATCCTATATGACTTATACATACCTAGATGAGTTTCAGTAAAACACAATATATCAAAATCCACGAAGTTGTCTTTGATATAGTCAAGTTTGTTCCTAATACATCGACTATTTTGATGCATTATTGAAAAACATTACCTTGTGTCATAACTTGGGCCCGGATTCAGTTCTAAATCTCCTGACAGTGTTATTAATAGTTTGCATGATATCGCATGTAAAAAAAATGTCCGGATTAGATTTATGTTCTTAATTAATTTTCTCCGATATTGAATTGAAAGTGTGGCATACAACTAATACGGCGATGATTGCAATATAAGGATGCGCAGTGTTTAAATAAAAACTTTATTAATATGAGCAATAAAACATGATCTCTAGCGTCATATTTAGAGGGTGCATATAGCACGTACACGATTTTACAATTCGCTGTCGCCTGTTATCACTCTACATGAGTTTAGGTCATTACCTATGGGGATAAATTATAACGTCAAATATAATGAAGAGCGACAATCGGACCAAAGGCAAGTGCGTAGGTGAGAGCAGGAATATACGAGAATTATGAAAAGCATGCGCTTTTACACCGAGAAAAAACCTTTATCCTAGAACGAGAAAATTAGATTACAAAACAGAAAAATATATATCAACTTGCGTTGAAATGTGCTTTCATTTTTTTCTTAGAATAATGAAATCAAATGTAAAAAAGCAAAAACAATCAAATTGTGACTGGTTGTATCAAAGCAATTAAATAGGGAACATAATTGCGTCACTTTATAAATATCCAAGACCACCAGAATAAATAATATTGTGACTAATACACACATAACAAAATAAAAAACACAAAAGAACACACACAATACAATTACAATGAAAGTTGCTATTCGCAATAGCATATAAATATCTTGGACCATCATTCATAAATAACACGATATGAGTACAGTAATTCAGTGTTAACCGCGTCATCATAACTGAATAATTCAACCATGTTAAGGACCGTTATAAATGCATGCTCTTTAGACTTTATAGGCTAATAAGAAGAAAAGAAAACACACACACAAACAACAACAAAAAATCCTCAAACATCGGCATATTGAACATTATTAGTCTACTAAAATGATCGCAAAAATTATAATAATTTCATCATGAATAATTTTGTGACTAATGCATTATATACTTTATAGCGAATAAATAGGTAACTTGGCATAGCGTACAAGAAAAAAAGAAAGGAAAAAGAACAAAATATAACAAAAAGTCAGTTATCACAACAGCTACGACCATCATTAATAAATAGTATATTTAGACCTTATCTTTAAACATGTACATAGATTATCACATGTATACACTTAAAAAGAAATATAAAAAGATCGGACAGGGAAAGTAGCATTCAAGGAGGACACGTTTAAATAAATTACGTATATATATATATATATATGTGTGCACACGCTTAATGTATATATGTTTTTAACTGTAATGTCTAAAACCCGAGAAGTGTGCCGAAAATGAAAAAAAAATGAAAAAATGCTGAATGCACATTTCATATTCATGTGGGCTGTTTTGTCCTCTAATGTCATATAAAAATACAAAATACTCTTATAACTATCAGCCGAGAAACTAGTCACGATGACCAAACATAACGGCGATCACACTACACAATCCATGATCATTTATATAAAAAAAAAAGAACAACAACAATACAAACACGTATTCAGGGTACACTATTTGAATATAAATTCACAGTTTTGTCTAACTTATATATTTTCCTCGTGTTTGAAAATAGTGGATTGAAACATAATTCATTGCAAAGTGTTCATAAATGCATAATTTAATAAATAGGGTGTTACCGGCTAATACTAAATTGATTTACAAGAAATTAATTCAGAAAAAGAAACGATCGTACAAATTTAAACAAATGAAAGGATTAGAAAAAAATGCGCCATTCTAAACCACGTGAGTTTTGGAAACTATTTATTTAAAGAAAACGTAACAATCCTGATATTTCTATGGATGAATTTAGCTCAAACTTTATCAATCTGTTTAAGGATATAAAAGTGTCTGTTTCAGAAGAAGCTGAAGATTTTAATAATACTCATAATTTTAATGATGGCGATGCAATATTTGAAGAACTCGATAAACAGAATACTGTAAGCGAAGTTGAGTCGGCAATTCGTGCCTTAAACAAAAACAAAGTTTCTGGAGATAACATTTTAAATGAATACTTTATCTCAACTTGCGATATTTTATCTGGGCATATAACTGACATTTTTAACATAATATTTGATTTAGGATATTTTCCGGATGAATGGACTGAATGTTTTATAACCCCCTTGCACAAGTGAGATGATAAATACACGGTTAATAACTACAGGGGAATAGTAAGTTTTGCGGGAAAACTTTTTACAAGTATTTTGAACACCCGGATTAATAAATTGTGTGAGATTAATAATACTGTATCGGACGCACAATTTGGCTTTATGAAAGGCAGATCAACGGTAGATGCAATTTTCGCACTTCATGGTATAATTTAAAAAAATCAAAACAATAAAAAACGGCTTTATTGTGCTTGTATAGACCTTAAAAAAGCATTTGATTCTATTTAAAGAAATGCACTGTGGTTCAAGTTATATAAATATGGTCTTGACGGAAAAATGCTAAGAATAATTCGTTCTATATATAACACTGTCAAATCATGCATTACATACTGCGGTTCTTTCTCGGATTGTTTTCGAAATTTCAGTCGGTTTAAAGCAAGGGGAGATAATGTCTCCGATCATGTTTGCATTGTTGATTGGAGATATATTTGCAAAATAGAATTGATAGTGAATTATCATTAGATGACATTTCTTTAATTTTACTGCTTTTTGCTGATGATATGGTGTTAATAGGTTAATCCGCAAGATCTGCATATGAGCTTAACTCGTCTATATGAATATTGTGAAACTTGGGGCCTGGAAGTAAATACTGAAAAAACAAAGGTTATAGTTTTTCGTAAAAGAGGTAGAGTAAAAATTGATGAAAAGTTTTCTTATAACGGTGCATTAATAGAGGTTTCTGATGATTTTAATTATCTTAGAGTTGTATTTACTTGGGGCCTGGAAGTAAATACTGAAAAAACAAAGGTTATAGTTTTTCGTAAAAGAGGTAGAGTAAGAATTGATGAAAAGTTTTCTTATAACGGTGCATTAATAGAGGTTTCTGATGATTTTAATTATCTTAGAGTTGTATTTAACTACACTGGGTCGTATACGTTAAATCAACAGGCTATGTGCGTCTAAGCATTAAAAACTATGAATATTTTAACTGCAAACATAAGAAAAACTGAAATAAAACTTAAAACATCCCTTCAATTATTTGATGCTATTGTCTCATCAATACTCAATTACGGCTGTGAAGTGTGGGGTTTTACAAAATCGAAGGAGATAGAGAGAATTCATCTCAAGTTTTGTAAAAACATTCTAGGAGAAAAACTGACAACGAGTAATGCTGGTGTTTACGGTGAACTGGGGTGTTATCCATTATTTATCACAAGATATACTAGAAAAGTTAGATATTGGTTGAAATTAGTTACAACAGAAAATATAATTGTACACCTTATAATGGTATTAGAAAGAAATATATCAGAAAATATTACATACATAGGCCAAATATGTTTAAATTTGTAACACTGCTACAATCTTCAAAGAAGAAAGAACTTGTTAATTTAAGTAAATATTTGTCAGAGACGTTTACTGTCAGATGTTCTATTCCATATATTATTTCTTAAAGTATATTCAAGTACATCCTCATATACATTGTTATTTTATATATAATTCCTTTTTTTTTTTGATATCCTTGGATTATTGATTAAAATGTGTGATTTATATGATCTATGATTAATTAAGGAGTATTGAAAATTGAACTATAAGTGAGTGTGTAGAAATATGTGTAACCTGTCATGTGATTATAATTATGTATTAATATTATGTATGTAATAATGAGAAACTGTAAAAGTTTAAATAAATGAAAGATCGATCTATCTATCTATCATAATGAAGATATTAGCACACGATCATTGATAATTGGGGAAAATCGTCTGCAAAATGCATACAGGTGAACTGGCGAACAGGTGTGAATAGCAATTAAAACAAAGCTATATAATTGATCGATGCACGCGTTATTGTGTACTATAAATAATGTGGTCAGTATTTAGCACACTGTTTGTTTACATAACGCTGTCAACTGTCAATTTCTTTTATTTCGGAATCGGCTTCCCCTCTTGGATGCACTGGATCGCTTCCATACTGCCTTTCTGTTCTCCGGGGAAGACGGCATATATCCTGCAGCCGGCAATATATATTTTTGTCAGTTTTTTTCGAACGAACTAGCTGCCGTGCCTCGTACGCAAGACTTTCACGAAAACGAGTAAGATCGTCTTGCACAAATATGCCACCACCCAAGGTTTTCCTAGCTTGTAAATCCTTCTTCGCGCCTTAGAGTTTGTAATTTAAATTTAATGATGACTTTACGATGTTCAGTTCCCTTTCGCTTACCTTTCCTGCCTCACATGTCTATATCGGAACTATTTAGATATATTCCTTGTTTGGTAGCCTGATTAATAATTTAAAGGGGGGTGGGGGATCAGAATCACCTGGAATGCCGGTAATATCTCGGCACATACGTCGGCCATACTGCTCTAATTCGTCGAGCTCTAGTCTTGTGGTCTGTAATTCGCGCTCCAGATTAGAATTTTCAGTTTTCAGAGACAGAGTTTTCTTCCTTCAGTTTTGATGTCGCCTCCTCAAATGTTGACATAATTTCCAGTTTTATCTCCTTTATTAAATCAGCCTTGATTTCTGTTGCAACAATAGGCCTAAAATAACACTCAATTCAGCCAACTGCTTTTTAGAAAAAATTGACATGGCGGCGTTTAATTTGTTTGATTATCTGTTAATGGGATGTCCAATATATCAGAATCTGAACGATCTAATGCTTCAAATACTCAGAGTCACTTTCAATATTATTTTCATCAATATTGAATCTATATTTTTTTACATATGGCTTCTGCCCTGGCGAGAATTTATTCCCCTTTCGTCTCGGCATGTGGATTCGGCTGTTCAGGTTGGTTTTGTAATAGGACTCAGTTGGGGTGTATGTAAATAGATAGGTTTATAAGCGCGTTACTACTGTCTCGCCACAGAGCTAGCTTTTATGGTGATATCGGTAGAGCGCCCGCTTCACATGCAATCGTTCCGAGTTCAAACCCGCTGAGTGCCTAAATATTAATGTGTAATTTTTCCGGTCCGATTACATTGGTGGAGAATCCGGGTAGGTATTGTATGAGGTTATGCCCAGATGCCTAGATCACTGTATAGTTTGTTGTCTATATGTGTTGTGTGATATTTGAAGGTTTCAAATATCAAAAATAAAAATGTTGGATGTAATAGGACTCAGTTGGGGGTATATAGGTTTATAAGCGCGTTACTACTGTTTCGCCGCAGAACTAGCTTTTATGGTTATATCGGTAGAGCGTCCGCTTCACATGCAAGGAAGGGGCCCCGAGTTCAAACCCGATGAGCACCTAAATATGTATGTGTATTTTTTCCGGTCCGATTACAGTTATATAACTGCCATATTCAACGTATACTCGTCACTATATGTTTCATGTGGCATTGCTTACTTGTCAGATATGTTGATGAAGTAGCATTTTAACGCACATTTACATCTCAATCTCTTCTGGATCCAGTTTTATAATTGAACGCCATATTTTTTCTCAAACCGGAAGTGTGTCGTTATGCGTAATGATGCAATAACGCGGCACTCCTGTGGGAACGCCAACCCGCCGCGGAATGTATTCAACTGACAATGTACAACGATGACACGCATAAACAACTAAATAAATTCATTTGTCACAAAGTGGATTTTAAGTTTTTACATGTTTGGGTTATTCTATTTTATTAAAACACGATTTCTAGGCATTTACAAATCGCCGAATGTTCCGGAAATTTCAATGAAATTTTAGCTTTTAATCAAATTGATAATTACAGCTTAGTCTTATAGCGAGAAAAAAGACGAAAGCAATAAAGTCGAGAAAAAATCTTCCTCTGCAAACCTGCAAAATGTCATCAAAATTTGGAAAAAATACTTTTTTCTACCCAAAAAAATGTTTCATGACTGTCCATAAAATTACACACGGAAAAATCGAGTCGTTCTTTTTCAACGGTATGCTTCCAACAAAACACTTCTAAAATCACATTTTTATTATTAAATTCAAAACATAATTTATACAAACCATTTCCTTATGAAACATCAATCATTTTCGTGATCTACTTTTTAAAAAATGTGCAGTCTATGCTGTGTTGTTGTAAAAAGTACCTCTGTCAACAAGTGAAATAGTAAAATGTCGGCTGTTTATCGATCGACTTATTTTTTTAAAATTTGTAATTCGAATATTATGCAGATTTTAACAGCGAGAAAAAAGAAAAGAATACGAACGATGAGTTTAATTCTCCCTCTAACAGTATGCAAATTAAAAAACCGTTTGGTCACTAGTTTTACGCAAGCGTTTTCAACGTTGGTTTGTGTATTTTTTTTACACGGCATAGAAAAAACAGGTCAGTTCACTGCGTGATATATTCTAAAAATGAGCTTATAAATGGTAATAAACAAAGTGTCAATCAGCGGCTAAATATCAACGCTAATAAATAGGTAACATCATACCGTGTTTACCCCACATTCCATATTTATGTAAACTTGCAAAGTGACGTCGGTTTAATATTATAGTCAAACGGTGAAAAGATGTACGCGGATAATTGTGCCAGCTTCTTTCAAAATAGAGGACGCGTGTCTGTAGTTTTTTAGATCGGCTTTTTTTTGTGTTTTTTTAATGAAATAGTCCGGCAACACTAAAGAAAGTAATACCTTTCGCGGAGTATCAAAATGATAAAAAAAGCTGAATAATTAGTTCCTGGCGTTCCCACAGCTCGTTTGGACGCTGTACGCTTTAGTTGCCAAAACATAATGGTTGCCCAAATCGTCTACTGAGTCTCTTTGAGCAATATATTTCGATCGTTCTCGTGGTTTCCATATTTCAGTTTTCAGCAAAGTGAAAAGTCTGTATTTTACAGCTATAGAGCGTAGGCGGGTATTGCCGACCATGCGGGTATTACTGTACTATATACTTCATAAAGCGTTTAAGTAATAAAATAATTCATAATAAGGTTTACGTCATCGTATACGTCATCTATATGTACGTCACATCTTTTATTTCTACCGCATTCATCTTGAAATTTTGAAACAACAACACCAGATAATGAAGAAAAACGACCACCGAGATAGCGAGTAAGTATTTATCAAATTGCTAATATTATGTTTGTTTGATTCTAACGGAACATTTAATACGTATCGCTTTGTTTGACTTAAAGACATTTTCTATAGTTTTTTCTGCATAACAGATTTCTTTAAACGTTTTGTACAGTAAGTCTGTTATATATATAGACAGAAAAGGCAAAAATAATGGTAGATCACCATGATTGTTAAAATTTTAAAAAATAATTGGTAATGCCACCGTCATGTCATTTTATCCAAAAAGTTGAACAAGTCCACGAAATAGCAAAATAAGACATTTTTGAAGTCTGATCATTTATTCATTGGTCACAATTCTGCTAAAATTGTATTAAAGAAAAGAACATTTAATTACAATAACATGTAAAGCACATCTTTATGTAAAACCTATATTTTTTTACAAAATCTTTTGAGACTATTATCACAATGTATGCACAAATAAGCCCATAATGATACAATTTCCGTTTTTTTTGTATGTTCCCAATAATAGAATTTGTTTAAACACTCTAAGCACATAGTTTAATATATATAAAAACAAAATGTGCAATAAAAATGTTAGGTCCCCATGCTTGTTTAGAAACAAAATTTGAAATCCTACCCCTTTGCTAAAAGGCCAAGTTTTGTATGAAATTATATAAAAATGGTATATTTTCCTTTTTTGTTATGTTCCTAATAACAGAATTTGTTCAAACTTCCTAGGCACTTATTTGAACATAGATTTAGACAATATATGCAATTAAAATTATAGGTCACCATGCATATTGAGATTTAATATTGGTTTTTGGAACCCTACCATTATGTTTAAAAAAAATTTTTTGTTGGAATTTTTACAAAATGCTATATTTTCCCTATTTTATGTATCTAATTATAGGCATTTATTTAACTAAAGACAATAAAAAAAACTCACAAAAAAGACTCGACATCGAAAGCAACATTCCTGTAAAGTTTTAGGAAAATCCATCCAATCGTTTTAGAAGAGAAGTCACCCAAAAATGCTGCGCATGGAAAACTACAGAAAATGCCTTTAACAAGGGAGATAAAAAAATTAACCACTGGCATCTAACCTGACGAGTTATCTTGGGTAGTCGGCATTACCCTCCTTATCACAAAGTGGAAGGTTAATACCCGAACATGGAAAAAAAATCCAGTTTCATTTTTTTCTTTTTAATTCAATTTTATGTATATAATAGCGTTGTATAACTTAAATTAACATACTTATAATATATATATATTTTAATTTCTCTTGATTTTAGGTAAAAATTCTTAAATGACTTTTTTCAAATTACAGAATGATTCGGCAGATTGGTGCGAAGCGGAGGTATGAACCATCCGTGCTAGACGAAGCCGTGCGTTTGGTGAGATGTGGGCGTTTGAGTCTTAACAAGGCATCAAAGGTATACGACATTCCGAAGACCACCATCCATGACAGGGTATCCAACAGATATTCCTCGGGAAAAAGCGGGGCCAATCCAGTGCTAAGTGAGGCTGAAGAAGGACGGATATGTGACTGGACAGTGCACAGGAATAAAATAGTTATGGCCGTACGCGACAGGAGCTCGTAGGGGTAGCGAAGCGGATATTGGATTATGATGGTAGGAAGACCCCATTTCGTGATAATAAGCCTGGGAAAGACTGGATTTGTTCATTTCTCAGGAGGCATCCTGAATTGTCGATAAGGACAACTCTTCAGCTTGGGAAAGAACGTGCCGTGATCTCCCCAGAAAAAGTACAGAGATGGTTCGCAGACATTAGCCACTTCTTAGAGAATGAAGTTAAATATCTGAGTATTATGAAGGATCCATCACGGATATACAATGCGGATTAGAGTGGTTTTTCACTGAGTCCAAAAGGATGTAACGTGATAGGTAGCAAGGGCACGTCTGTCGTTTACAATTTCACCACAAGTGACAAGAGCCAGATAACGGTTATGGCTGCTGTTAGTGCATGTGGACATTACCCTGATCGTATACCCTGGTCAACGGTTTTCTTACAACCCACTTGAAGGATTTGAGGCAGCAACCATGGGAAGAACAGAGTCAGGATGGATGGACTCGGAACTGTTCTGTCAGTGGCTGAAAACATGCTTTATCCCCGCTGTTGATGAGAGGAATGTGAAAAGGCCGTTGAACTGTTCCTAGATGGTCACAGCACACAAATCACTTTAGAAGCGTCAAACACCTGTATTGAGAATGGTGTTGTACTGTACTGTCTCCTAGAACATGCCTCCCACATAATGCAGCCGCTAGACCTTAGACTGTTCAGCTTATTGAAAGACAGCTGGAGATACGAATTGCGCGACTGGCAGTTTGAACATATTGGATGATTTGTCACAAAGAAAACGTTTTCCTCTGTATTTCGAAAGGCATGGGAAAAGAGTGCCACCATTGAAGCAGCTGTAAAAGAGTTTCGAGAGGCTTCTTACATCAATCAAAATGGAGCCAAGTCAATTGTTTGCAGATAATGTCATCAACCAACAGACCACTCAGTCCCCAAGCTCGTCTGCGTCTAATATGATGGGAACTTCGCAGTCCACAGTTGATGTTCGTGAAGAAAGGAGCACTTCAGTTCTTGCTGCTTTAGCCCCCAAATCACCTGAACAAGCACAACTAGTTCATGTTGAAAACGCCTCAACTTCAATAACAACTGCAGATCGGCCAAAATAAACAGCCAAGATTGTTGATATGCTTTCTCAGTTTGAAAGTTGTTTAGAAGCAGACAAGGTTTAACTCTTTCAAAAGAGGTTCGAGGAAAAGTTTGATCTAAAAACAGATGAACTGTACAATGTTTGATACAAAATGAAGATGCAACAATCCCAAACAATTGAAGTTGCAGAGAACGATGCCGATTCTCAAAGTCCGTTCAGCGAGCATCTCACTTTTCCAACCACATCCCAAATGAAAAGTTCGAAGAAAAGACTCTCACTTCCGAAAGCGATAACAGGGACTGCCTTCAGGAAAATGCTCATTGAGAAGAAGGAACAAAACGAACAAGAAGAAATTGATAAACAGAAATGAAAGGAAAAGAGACTTGGCAAACAAAAGGAGAGAGAGGAAATAAAGGGACAGAAACAGCTACAACGGGAAAGAAAACGACAGAAAATAAATATCTCAGAAACAGCAAAAGCAACTAAAATTAAGAGAGGAAATCAAGAAAACGTTTTGCACAGACCTAGACGATTCATATGAGGCAACAGAAGTCGTACCAGGGAAGTGCTACAAGTGAGAAAGTCCATATTCTGACTTCATAGAATGTGACAAATGCATGAGGCGTTTCCATTTTCAGTTTTGTGACGATTTTTTTAAAAGCTAAACAGTGTTCGGCAATACTCTCACATAGTAGTTGGCAAAATACGAACATGGTCGGCAATTCTAATCATGATATAAAAGAGGGTAAGACATGGCTTACTGACCAGAGTTAACCCTCCTTGTCACATTGTTTTATTGCTTCATGTATTTGAGCATTTAACTTTCTTGCTTAAGTAGTCAGAAATACCCTCCTGCGCTCTACCTTTTCTGGAGAATATAATTATTATCAGAACTATTCAATTCTTTTGTAAAAAATACAACGAAAGGGCGGCATGACCCTTATTCGCTCACCTGATTACCTCGTCCAGTATAGACCTTTCAACAGTAACAGACGTGGCTGAAATAAAAGTTTGGCTAGACTTTAGAATCTTTCCGCCACCTATTTTACATTTTTCTCCATCTACTTTACAATGTTTCGTTTGCATCAGGATTAGGGTTAGGGTTAGTAGGGTTAAGGTTAGGGTAGGGTAGGGTTAGGGTTAGTATTAGGGTTAGTATGTTGTAAATGTATAAGTCATAACTTTAAATAGTGGCAGACCAATTCTCAAAGCGCTCCGCTGCTGCTACTACTCCTACTCATACCACTAGACAAAAACTGTTGTGAAACATTTGTATAAATATCAGACTCCGTGATATCCAAAGTTCGGAATGAATAACAGTTCTGATTGCTATAACGGGCAGACATTTTACGTAAGGGGTCAAGGGAAAGAGACACGATATAAGGATCATAATAAGTCAGGGGAAACAACCCGTTTATATAATATAAGGAGTATAACAAGTCCCGGGATACTCCTTTATTTAATATAAGGATCATAACTAGTCAGGGGAAACAACCGTTTATTTAATATAAGGATCATAACAAGTCAGGGGAAACACCTCGTTTGTATAATATAAGGATCATAACAAGTCAGGGGAAACAACTCGTTTATATAATATAAGGATCCTAACAAGTAAGAGGAAACAACTCCTTTGTATAATTTAAGGATCATATCAACACGGCGAAACACCACGTTTGTATAATATAAGAATCATAACAAGGAAGAGGAAACAACTCCTTTGTATAATTTAAGGAGCATAACAACACGGCGAAACAAATCGTTTGTATAATATAAGGATCATAACAACACGGGGAAACAACCCGTTTATATAATATAAGGATCATAACAAGTCAGGGGAAACAACCTTTTATATAATATAAGGGTCTTAACAAGTCAGGGGAAACTACTCGTTTGTATAGTATAAGGATCATAACAAGTCAGGGGAAACAACTCGTTTGTATAATATAAGGACCATAACAACACAGGGAAACAACTCGTTTGTATAATATAAGGAGCATAACAACACGGGGAAACAACCCGTTTATATAATGTAAGGATCATAGCAAGCCACAGAAAACAACCCGTTTATATAAAATAAGGATCATAACAAGTCAGGGAAAACAACCCGCTTAAAGAAACAACCCGTTAATATAAAATTAGGATCATAACAAGTCAGGGAAAACAACACGCTTAGGGAAATAACCCGTTTATATAATATAACTATCATAACAAGCCGGACAGTTTGAAAGAAAATTATTTTTTGTTTGACCTTACTTTCGGGTATTAACCCGTTTCATTTCTTTTTCACGGATGAACACATATTATTGTCACTTTTAAAAAGTCAGTCATTAATTAACTACAACCAGAATATAATTCCAACTTCAAAAAACAATATTCTCGACTATCTTGCTCCAAGACTATCTTGCTCCAACATTATGAGATGAACTTCACTGAAAATTAACGCAAATTGTCGTGTTCTATTGTTTAAAGCCATGTATTTTCCAACAAAAAGTGGTGTTGCTCACACCGGGATTCTGCCTTACAGAATCGGTATGTCCAATTCCACATTTTTCATCTTGAGCCAAACTCTGGACACATTATCAACGATCGAATCTTTGTATTTAACAATCATTGTTTCATCTTTCAATCTCGGTTGTGTGGCATTATATATTTTCCAGTACCTGTAGTGATGCAATAACGCGACACTCGTTGGGACAATGTACGGTTTTGTTGCCATCCGTGAAACATGATGGTTTCCCAAATCTTCTACTGAATCTGTTTGAACAATGTATTTCGATCGTTCTGGTGGTCTCCATATATGAAGTTCCTTTTCATTTTTCAGCAAAGTTACGAGTCTGTATTGTTCAGCTACATCTTTTCTAACGAATATATTATCAGAACTATTCCATTCTTTTCTAAAGAATACATTTTGAAAATAATAAGCGCCTTTAAGTGGAAGTTCTTGCATCATGTCATTCAAGGTAACGCTGTTTGCAGAATGAGGAATAATAAATTCATCAGCGTCCACGAACACTAAATATCGAGAGGCTTCTCTTATTCTGTAAAGACAGTCATTCACAGCGGCAATGAGCCCAAATTCATGTATCTCCACATTAGCCTTAGTTGGCGGATACTGTTTTACATTCATCGGAATTGGCCACTGCACAACTTCCACAAGGCCTTGCGATGTGTATTCATCTAAAACCTTAACGACATTTGCTGCTGAAGAGTAATTGTAAATGATAAACTTTTCTGCTCCAAGAAGTCTGTATACCTCTATCCATTCCACGAGCTCATAGGCGCGTCCATATCTAGAGTTTAGTGGTTTAACGCAGACAGTAAAATTTCTTTCGAATGTTTTTTTCCTGATTGTTACGACTGGCATTAGATTCGTTAGACTTTTACAGCTTTTCGTGACAAGTGAAACGGTGTTCGGAATGTCGTTACTCGGCAGTTTGCATATGAATTTGCAGGATGTATATCTGAAAATATAGAAAAGAGAAAACTAAATGAACAAGATGCTCAAGTATTGCAGAGCAATACACATCCTTTGTTAGTAACAGTGATCTTGACGTTGACCATAATTGCAATCCCAAACTTTCTGTTTATATAAGCCACATACACACGAAGTTTCAGGCCAATATCTTATTCCTAATGAAAGTTAATGAGCCATCCCAAGCCGGTGCTGATAAAATTTACAAACAACACCGAGAAGAAGAATGTCATGATTCACAGGACGGCATTCAAAAACATGGGCAACCGTATAGTTGACGACGTCACCAGGCTTAATGCTGGACTAATAAAACGACTATTAGACCACCCCGCCATTACCCAGTCATGGCATTTTAATGGATACATATATGGAAAGACATCAAACGAAAAACGGTACAGATTCGATCTTTTCGACAAAGTGGAGGACATTATTGCGAAGTAAAAACAAAAACTGAACAGAGGATGACTATTGTCATCATATTACTTTTTGTAATTTTTGCTTTCTATGTTTCTGTATAATAACCGTGGATTTATTTGAAAATAGTTTCTATTACCAGGATTATTTTTTATCTAAAACAGTGACCATTAAATCAAAGGTATCTAAACAATTGTGGTTGTATTTTGTAAGTTTTTTTTGTGTATGTGTGTTTTAGAATGGATTCGGTGATTTACTCATAATTACACGTAATTGCAGCTATTAAATGTAATGTTTGTGCTTCGAACAGTTAATTGAGTGATCATTTAAATAAATCATTCAACCTTACGGATAATAACAGTGATTTACGGTAGTATGGATATGAGACAATATTACTTTGGTGTTATATTATAGAAACATTGTATGACAATATTGCTAGATACAATGTTGGGATTATAAACTTTGGACATTCATTTATTTGTGGATACTTATAAGATTGGTGAGTGAGCTATTAACAGTTAAACTTCATAAAATGTATGAAACATGGATGGCAGTAGGTGATGATATATTCTGTCTGAATATAAACTATATACAGATGATATCATTTAGGTGTTTGTTGGTCAGTCCAATATTTAATGCTTAAAACACTATATTCAGATGGGATCACATAAGCTCAACACAGATGACATCATATATGCGTTTGTCTGTCTGTCCTACATTAAATACGTATAAATTTTATTTATACATTTTCACATAAATAGGCTAGGATAAAAAAATACTTTGAAATTAAATTAAAAACTCACTTGAGTATTTTACATTATTATTGTCTATTTCTCTTTTATTACATGTGTAAAAATTTGAAATACAAAGAATTAAAGTTAGATCATTTATTTAAACTATTCAACTTCAATTGTAATTCCAAAGTACTGAATATGAACAACACGGGCTTCTATTATTATCAGAGTTTTGTGCATTTCACATTTAAGATGATAGTGCACGTTTCAGGTGAATATTTTTTTCATATTTTTTTCATTTTATTTTACTTTTTTAATAACTCCTCTGTGTGCAACGGTAATATACGAACAATTTATACTGACTATGGAACTTAAAACATTATCTGTTAATTGTCAGGGTCTTGGTTCTGTTGAAAAACGATTAGATGTTTTCAATTACTTGAAGTCTAAAAAATGTGATATATATTGTCTGCAAGATATTCATTCAACTCATATATCTGAAAAGTTTATTAAATCACAGTTGGGCAGTAAATGCCTTTTTTCTTCATATTCTTCAAACTCAAGAGGAGTAGCAGTCTTATTTAAGAAAAACATAGATTTTAAAGTTCATAATCATATAAATGACCCTGACGGTAATTATTTAATAGTAGATTTAAATGTTGATAATAACAGATTTACACTTGTTTCATTATATGGCCCAAATAGTGACTGTCCTACCTTTTTTGAAAACCTGATTTCACAGGTAAACACCTTCAATAATAACTCCACTATTCTCTGTAGCGATTTTAATGTGGTACAGGATCCAAAACTAGATTGTTTTAATTACAAATACATTAACAATGTTGCATCACATAATAAATTACTAGAAATTAAAGATCAATATAATTTAGTTGATCCATTTAGAGAATTCAACCCGGATACTAGGCGATATACATGGAGAATTTCACCCCTTTAAAACAAGCTAGGCTTGATTTTTTTCTAGTATCAGAATCACTATTATCATCAATTAATTATTGTTCAATTGAATCAAGTTACAGATCAGACCACTCTATGATTATTTTGAATATTACGTTTACACCTTTTAGAAAAGCTAAGCCATTATGGAAACATAACAATAGTTTGCTGCAAGATATAAATTACATAATTGTTATAAATGAAACAAGAGGCACAAGAGGGCCTGTGGACGCTCTACTGGCTAAAACAGCTCTTATAGATTTAGATAGATATAGCTAGATATAGCTCTCTTCTCCTATAGATTTAACAAAGGAAAATACAATATAGCATTTTTCAACAAATCAAGGGCCATAACTCTGTCATTACTTACAAGATCTAGCTGGTTTTCGAAATTGTCCAAGATTTCATTGATATACCGCGCTTTGCACAACTAGACATCATACTGAGGCTTCCTGCCAAATTTCGTAGAAATCCAACAAGCCGTTTAAGAGGAGTAGCGCCGACAAGAAATTTAAAATAAAAATGTCAAAGGGCCATAACTCCGTCAAAAATCAGCAAACTGGAACAAAAGCGTGATATGCACAACTAGACATCTTACCGATGCTTCCTGCCAAGTTTCGTCGAAATTCAACAAGGCATTTAGGATGAGTAGCGCCGACAAGAAATTTTAAAGTAAGTGTCAAGTAATTAAAAAGGTAATGAAAAAAAAATGAAAAAAAAAATAAAATAAAAATTCAAATCAATCAAAAAAAAAAAATTAAAAAAATTTAAAAAAAAATCAAATTAAAAAAAAAATTAAAAAAAATTTAAAAAGAAATAAAAATTAAAAAATAAATCAAATTAAAAACAAAAAAAATTAAAAAAATGTTACCCCAGGGGCGCTTCCAAATTTGACACCAGGGTCACCATTTAGAGGACCATAATCTGATGCTACATGTAATACATGAGAGCTCTGTGCCATGTGGTTCCAGAGAAGATTTTTTTCAGTTTTTGCCTATACAAGCCTACGTAAAACTGTGACCCCCAGGGTCGGGCCAAATGTGACCAATGGGTCACCATTTGAACAAACTTGGTAGAAGACCATAAGCTTATAGCAAATGCAAAATATTAAACCTCTGGCTCTTGCAGTTTCAGAGAAGAAGATTTTTTAAGTTTTTCCCTATACATGTCTATGTAAAACATGTGACCCTTGGGGCGGGGTCAAATGTTACCCAAGGGTCACCATTTGAACACACTTGGTAAAGGACCATAAGCTTATAGCAAATGCAAAATATTAAACCTCTGGCTCTTGCAGTTCCAGAGAAGAAGATTTTTTTCAGTTTTTCCCTATACAAGCATTTATGTAAAACTGTGACCCCCGGGGCGGGGCCAAATGTGACCCCAGGGTCACCATTTGAACAAACTTGGTAGAAGACCATAAGCTTATAGCAAATGCAAAATATTAAACCTCTGGCTCTTGCAGTTTCAGAGAAGAAGATTTTTTAAGTTTTTCCCTATACATGTCTATGTAAAACATGTGACCCTTGGGGCGGGGCCAAATGTGACCCGAGGGTCACCATTTGAACAAACTTGGTAAAGGACCATAAGCTTATAGTAAATGCAAAATATTAAACCTCTGGCTGTTGTAGTTTCCGAGAAGAAGATTTTTTTAAAAAAAATCCTATATAAGTCTATGTAAAACTGTGACCCCCGGGGCGGAGACAAATTTGGCCCCAGGGTCACCATTTGAACAAACTTAGTAGAGGACCATAAGCTGATGCTAAATGTAATACATGAGAGCTCTGTGCCTTGTGGTTTCAGAGAAGAAGATTTTTTAAAGTTTTTTCCTATATGTCTATATGAAAAACATGCAAAACCTCAATATACAAACTTTGGACCCCCAGGGCACGGCAATTTTTGACCCCTGGGACTTTATTTGAACAAACTTGATAGTCTAGGCGCTGGCGATCATTTTAAAAGAAAAACCGTTGAAATCTGTCCAGCGGTTCTGGAGAAGAAGATTTTTTAAGGTTTCAATTATATATGGTAATGGCAGCCATCTTGGATGTAGCGCTGACCTAATTTTAACAAATATAAATAACATTCATCTAAGGAACATTCAGGTGAAGTTTGGTCAAAATTAGCCAAGCGGTTTCTGAGGAGAAGTCGTTTGAAGAAAAGTTAACGGACGGACGACGGACGACGGAAGACGGACAACACACCATCCCATAAGCTCTGCTGGCGCTTGGCCAGTAGAGCTAAAAATCAATGATATAAAAACTCAGTATGCAGTACCGATATATCAAACAGATAACATAAAGAATATACCAAATGAAGAAATTCAATTTACCATAAATTACCAACTATTCTTAGAAACTGTATTAATGGAAATTAGGGGTAAATCAATTTCGTATTCATGTTTTAAAAAGAAAGAAAATTAAAGAATTGAAAAGGAATAAATAGATGAAATTGAAAAAAATTGAACATGATCTATCACAAAATAATATGGAACGACTAGAAACATTAAAAAATTCCTTAAAAAATATAAGAAAACTGAAAATGCAAGGTATATTAATTAGATCACATGCTCAAATAATAGAAGAGGATGAAAAGCCATCAAAATATTTCTGTAACTTTCTCATAGTTATTCAAGTAAAATAATTCCAAAAATAGAAAAAGAAAATGGTACATTTATTACAAACCAAGATGCAATTTTAGACGAAGCTAAAACTTTTTACCAAACATTGTACAGAAATAAAGATCCTGAACTTTTAGATGTAAATTTAGAACTTGAACTTGAAGATTGCACAGTGCCTAAATTAAGTAACCAAGAATCCTCTGCTATTGAGGCGCTTTTAACATATGAACATGAACAGGCTACTAATTCCTTTAAATCTATGGCAAATAACCGCAGTCCTGGTACTGATGGATTTAGTGCCGACTTTTTTAAGGTATTTTGGTGTCAGATTGGTCATTTTGTTATAAGATCACTAAATTATGGTTTTATAAATAAAGAGTTATCAATTACTCATAAACACTGAATAATAACATGCATCCCAAAAGAAAACAAACTCAGGGAGGTAATATTTCATCTTTTTTTAACATAGGAAGAGGTTGTCGACAGGGAGACCCACTATCTCCATATATTTTTATTCTATGCTCTGAAATACTAGCAATTAAAATCAGAAATAATAAAAACATTAAAGGAATTAAAATTAACAATACTGAGTTTAAAATTTCTCAATATGCAGACGACACATCCACAATTCTTGATGGATCAGAGTCCTCTCTATATGAAACACTTAAGGAGCTCACAAAATTTGCAGATATCTCAGGGTTATGCGTAAACTTTGATAAAACACAGGTTGTGTGGATTGAAATTAAGAAATACAGTAGTCAGACAATAAAAACGAAATGGAAACTAAACTGGGGAAAAAATGATTTTAAATTATTAGAAATATATTTTCATGTCGATCTAGACAAAATGAATAATATCAATTATAAGGAAAAAAGAAATACTATAAAATTTAAAATTAAACAATGGAAAAGAATTTAACAATTAAACAAAATAACAACTTTTGAACAGTTTCTTCAGACGCCAATATTTCAAAATAATAATTTGTTAGTAGGTGGAAAACCCATAATAAATAAGCAATGGAATGAAAAAGGTATATATTTTATTAATGATATAGTGTCAGAAAAAGGAGATTTTTTAACAGAAACAGAATTTAAAAAAGTATACAACCTAAAAACCAACTTTCTACAGTTTCATGGAATAACTCAAGCAACAAAAAAATAAGCAAAGAAAAATTGCATAACTATGAACAATAAAAAAATGCAAAATCCTCTTTTACCCACCACTATAAATATATATTTTAAATCCATAAAAGGATGCCAACATTTTTACAATGTTCTAAATAATAATGATGAAGTACCCAGTTCAAAATTTAAATGGGAGCAAATTTATAATATTTCAGAGGAACCATGGAAAGACATATTATTATCACCTTTCAAATATAAATATAGTTCAACCTTACAATGGTTTCAAGCCAGAATTAATCATAGAATTTTACCAACAAGGAAATACTTGAAAATAATTAAAGCTGTCCCAAGCTCATTATGTCTTTACTGTAATCAAGAGGAAAGTATTATTCATTTACTCTGGACATGTCCTTCAACAAGATCATTTCTTCAAAAATACAATCATGGTTTATAAGGAACAGTATTACTTTGCCTTTTATTGAAGAATTATTTATATTTAATATAGGAGAACAATATATACTAGCTGATTTGAATATCATATTAGTAATTAAATACTATATTTTCTCGGCCAAAACACTAACTTCTCCATTATCTATTAATGCACTTCACAACAGACTTAAACACTCCTTCAGGGCAAAAAAATTTATAGCAGTTAAAGATAATACCTTAAAAACCTTTGAAAAAAAATGGAACAAATACAAAACTTTATTCCAAGATTAAATTTAATAAACACCAGTTTAGTCCCTTCCACAGAACTTGTGTTATATCCGGGCTCTCGTAAAACAAAGGTTAAAAAAAAAAAAAAAAAAAAAAGATTAATAAGTAAAAGATCTACTATTGTAACAAACAAGACATGTGACTAGACCCTGACAATAACATCTTCCATAATGTAACATATTATTGATATTGTATTATATGGGTAACCGTGCACACGGAGTATCTCTTTTGTTTCTTTTTTTTCTATTTCTTTTATAGGATTAAGATAAGGTCCATTATAAAAATGCTTTAAGACATTATAAGATTGACAGCAGTTTTTACAAAAATGAGTGAAAGAGTATGAGAGTATTTATGGAATACATGTATTGATTTTGTAAAATCTTGTATAACTCTCATATTAGCATATTATTATCCATGTTGTTAATAGCCAAATAAATGGGCCTTGTAGAAGGGCTGAAAAAAAAACAAAAAAAACAACACAAAAGTTAATGAGCAGGAACAGTTGTTCTATTTCTAGTAACAGTGAGCTTGACTTTGAACCCAGTGACCCCAAATGCAATCCCAAGCTTCCTTTTCACATAAGCTACCTACCCATAAAATTTCATTACAAAATCTCATTCCTAAGTAAAGTTATTGAGCGGAAACCATTTTTCTATTTTTAAAATCAGTAACCTTAACCTTGACCCACTGACCGAAATGCAATTCCAAGCTTCCTTTGTTTATAAGCTACCTACTCATAAAGTTTAATTCCAATATCACATTCTTAACTAAAGTTAATGAGCGGAAACTCTATTTCTATTTTTAGTAACAGTGACCTTGATCTTGACCCCAATGGCCTCAAATGCAATCCCAAACTTGCTTTGTGTATATGCTACCTACACATCAGGTTTCAGGCCAATATCTCATTCGTAACTAATGTTATTGAGCGGAAACCGTTTTTCTATTTTCAATAACAGTGACCTTTACCTGGACCCCAATGACACAAATGCAATCGGAATCTTTCTTTTCATATAAGCCACCTACCCATAAAGTTTCATTCCATTATTTCATTCCTAACACAAATTATTGAGCCGAAACCATTTTTCAATTTTTAGTAACAATTACCTAGACCTTGACCCCAGTAGCCTCAAATGCAATAACATACTTGCTTTTCATCTATGCTAACAACACACCAAGTTAAGGCCAATGCGTCATTCCTAACTAAAGTTATTGAGCAGAAACCATTAGTCTATTTTTAGTAACACTGACCTTGACATTAACCCCAGTGACCCAAAATGCAATCCCAAACGTTCTGTTTATATATAAAATTTCATTCTAATATCTCATTCCAAACTAAAGTTACTGAGCAGAAGCCATTTTTCAATTTTTAGTAACAGTTTTTTTTATGTATTTTTAGCTCACCTCAGCCGAAGGCTCAAAGTGAGCTATTGTGACAGCCGTTCGTCCGTCTGTCCGTCGTCCGTCGTCGTCCGTTAGCTCTTGCTTAAAAACAACTTCTCCTTGGACAATTTTGACCAAATTTCACAAGGATGATACTGACTTCCAATTATTCCAAAATAATGCAAATTAGGTCAATGCGACATCCAAGATGGCCGCCATTACCACATATAATCAAAGTCTTAAAACATATTTTTCTCAAGAACCGCTGAACAGATTTAAAAGTTTTTATTTATAAATGATCTCCAACTCCTAGACTACAAATATTGTACAAATGAAGTTCCTAAGCTTAAAAATGGCTCTGCTCCGGGGTTTCATATTTCGTTACTATGGCGATTTGACATGTTTTACATAGACTTATATAGGGCATTTGTAAACGACATCAAGAACCGCTGAATAGATTTTGACAGTTTTTGTTTATAAATGATTGCTAACTCCTAGACTACAGAAGTTCCTAGGGTTAAAAATGGCTATGGCCCGGGGTTCCAAAATTTGTATATGGAGATTTTTCATGATTTACATAGACTTATATGGGGCATTTGTAAACGACTTCTCAAAAACCGCTTGACCAATTTAGACCAAATTTCAAGTGGACGATACTGAGTTCAATGCCTTCCAATGTTATACAATTTAGGTCCATGCGACATCCAAGATGGCCGCCATTACCATATATGGTCACAACTTTAAAAAAACTTCTTCTCAAGAACCTCTGAACAGATTTTGACAGTTTTTGTTTATAAATGATCGCCAACTCCTAGAAAACAAAAGTTGCACAAAGAAATTTCTAGGTTTAAAAATGGCTGTGCCCCGGGGTTTGTTTCAAACTGTGTATATGGAGATTTTACATGTTTTACATAGACGTATATAGGGCATTTGTAAACGACATCTGTTCAGAAACTGCTTAACAATTTTGACCAAATTTCACGTGGACAATACAGAGATCAATGCCTTCCAAAGTTGTACAAATTAGGTCAATGCGAAATTCAAACAAGATGGCCGCCATTATCATATATAATCAAAACATTAAAAAATCTTCTTCTCAAGAACCGCTGAACAGATTTTGAATATTTTATTTATAAATGATCCCCAACTCCTTGACTACAAAAGTCGTATAAACGAAGTTCCTAGGGTCAAAAGTGGCTGTGCCCCGGGGTTCCAAATTTTGTATATGGATTGTTTACATGTTTTACATAGACTTATATAGGGCATTTGTAAACAACATCTCCTTAGAAACCGCTTGACCAATTTAGACCAAATTTCACGCGGATGATACTGATGTCAGTGCCTTCAAAAGTTATACAAATTAGGATAATGCGACATCCAAGATGGCCGCCATTACCATATATGGATTTAGTTAAAAATACTGTATTTTATTAAAGTTTAACAGATTGTTAATATCAATGAAAGCTTGGATAAGACCGAAAATTAGCTATATCGGACCAAAACACCAAAGTTATGTGCCCTTTAATTATTGAAAAATTCCATTTTCAGCCTTGTAAATACTCTAGCGCCTTCATTTTGTATTCCATCTTTTTTTTATTTTGTATTTTTTGTGTTTAATTTTTTTTCTTTCTTTATTTTTCATTTTTTTTTTTCTTCTTTTTTTTTTTTTCTTCTTTTTTTTTTTTTTTTCTCATAAGAAACCTTGGCATATTTTTCTTTGCTTGAGAGCTTAGGGGCCCTTGTTGAATCAGATTTACCTAGAGTTATATTTTGATAACTTCGAAAATATTATTCCTTCAAAAATCCTAAAACTACAAGAGATAGAGGTTTAATATTTTTTCTTATGGATCCTCTACCACGTCTGTTCAAATTTGGCCCTTCCTCAGGGTTCACAGTTTTACATATAGTATAGGGAAAAACTTAAAAACGTTTGCTCTGAGACTACAAGTGCTAAAGGTTTAATATTTTGAATTTATTATCAGCTTATGTTCCTCTACATATGGTGACCCTGGGGTTAATTTGGCCCCTCCCCAGGGGTCACAGTTTTTCATAGACATATATACTATAAAAGTTGTACAAATGAAGTTCCTAGTGTAAAGATTGGCTGTGCCTCGGGGTCTCCTATCCATCCATTTCCATACAAACATTTTCTGTAAATACGAAGAACCAAGTTTTGCAACTTTACCTTATGTCGTAAAAAGTTTTCAATCTAATAATCAATTGCACTACTTTTTCCTCTTTGCAAAAATTCTCAGGTGAGCGACTCAGGGCACTTTGACCTCTTGCTTATATCTTCTGTTGCCATAGCAACCACACTGTTTGACATATAAAAAAAATGGTATGCATCATCTCCACACTCCCTATTACCTACAAACAAATTTTCCATTAAACTGTCAGAAGCATTTCTTTTGTCATTAAAGGATCAATATATTTTGTGTATTTTTACTATTTCCGTTGCCATAGCAACCATATTTTTTGTCAAATCAGCAAAATAAAATAACGTACATAATCTCCTCATTTCCCTCTACCAACATACCAAGTTTCATGAAAATATTTAAATATTTTAATAATTTTCTCATCATCGCAGTATCCATATCTTTTGGACGGACTAACTGACAGACGGACGTACGGACAAACCGGTAGGGGAATAATAATACCAAGAGCACCGCCTAGCTGTGCATATAAACCCGTCGTATAATATCAGACAATATTGGTATTTGGTAAGCATAATTAGACCATGTTAACAGGTTTTTCTACGAAGTTTTGTTTTAGGTTAAATCTTGTTTCTTGAGGCAATTAAAGTTCTATTTTATCGTGCATTTAATTTTTTAAAACAATCCCTCCATTTATGCGCGAGATATGGAGCGGACACGAACATTGTACCATTGCAACGGACGAACGGACGTACAGACAAGGCCAAATCGACTTGGTAGCGGTATAGTTATACATAATTATCTAGTCAATTCAATAAACGATTAACACCTGTGCAAATACAAAACAATTTCAATGACCATGCTACAATTTCAATTAAACGATTTACACCTTGTGCAAATACAAATAGAATATCAATGTTCATGCTACAATAATTGATATCACATGATGATTGCTATTTTAAGCATCAACAAGTCAAGGGCTAACTTTTAAATTTGCGGGTGTGGTTTTATTATGGTTTGACATTGTGTTTCGCCACGAGTTTTAGAAAAATCAAGATTGCTATGTGTCTCTTTAAAACAAGATTGCTATGTGTCTCTTTAAAACAATATTACTATGTGTCTCTTTAAATCAAGATTGATATGTGTCTCTTTAAAACAAGATTGCTATGTGTCTCTTTAAATCAAGATTGCTATGTATCTCTTTAAAACAAGATTGCTATGTGTCTCTTTAAATCAAGATTTTAAACACTTTTAACGCTAATTAATAATATTTATTTATTTCGAAACCTAAATTCGAGACAGACGACCTTACCAATTTGACGCTTGCTTAAATTTTAAAGAATAAAATCTATTTTTTTCCAGAACCATTGACAGAGTCTGCGACCCGCTTTCTTATCAGTGTCGGTAAATTTAACGGCACGTTTTGAGAAAGCATCTCACAACACGGATAAATTAGGTCTACCCATTATAGATTCATTTAATATACATTGGCACAAATAAGAACAAAGCAAATGCCACTGTTTATAATATCTCTGATTAAAATTGAAAGAACAATTTCCAACTTGGGTGAAAACGACGACAAGCCCTCGGGCATGATTTTCTTTTGCATATGCGAAACTTCGGTTGAAACGTCATTGTAATTATCTTTAATCAGATTGAAGAAACTGAAGAAAACCGTTCTGTTAGTATTAATGATTATGTCCCCTTTTGTGGAATCCCATTAAAAGTGCATTTACAAAAGAAAAACAATAGAACTCAGATAATCCTGAACATTTTTATATTTAACTTGCAGTTTAATACGTTTACACTTTTATCTAGACTGTCATACACTTGAATAATAAATACAAACGTGACAAAAGTGTGTATTGATCCATACTCAGCTTATGTCATACTCAAGGTCATGTGTGTATTGACTAATTCACACAGGTATCAAGTAAGCATTTATAATTCAAGGGTAGCACTGCCTAGAAAAATGTGTTCAAATATTAAAACTGAAAGTTTCATGTAAAAATATTCAAGATTATTTGTGTTTTAATTTCTATCTGTTTCAAATGCAATCTCAGTGGGATTACACAAAAGTGGGCATACGCCTTAAAAGAATTTATAAATTAATTATTTCCTGTTCATAACTAAACATACACATACTCAGAATTAAACGACAACAATAATACAGCAATGTGCATTTAAAGTAGCTATCCCGCCACAACAGACAAACAAGGTATGTACACCGTTTCTTAACCTAATGACGGCGAGGTATATATGTCATGCGCAAAATAAGAATATGGACAATTCCGGAAATGCTCTGCGCAAAGTAAGAATTCTTAAAATGCGCGGCATTATCGGAATTCTCAAAATGCGCGGTTCAATTCCGGAATAGTCCGTGCGCAAAGTAGGAATTGGGACAAAGTAAGAATATGTTCTATATCGTCAGTGCCCAAAGTAGGAAATGGAACAAAGTAGAAATATTTTCGTTAATCATATTTGCGAGTATACACTTTGATTTTTGTTTGCTTCATTCAAATAGTCAACATATCAGCAGTATATTAGTATAAGAAATTCTAAAGTAAAATAGCTATTTAATCCAGAAAATAAGATGCATACGCCAGTAGGTAAAGCTAACCAATTTTATTTTGAATCATGCGTACGTATAGTTCAAATCACTAACATACTGTTATTTAGTTGCTAAATGCGTTTGACAAAAGAGCATACAAATACTTAAATGTGTGTGTTTATTTTAAGCCGACAACCGTGGGTGTTCTTACATACCGATTAGGATATCCGCCATTCCGGATAGAAAGTATTTTCTTGCATTTGGGATAAGGCTTTCCGCGTTTTACTTTGAATTGAATTGGGTTTTAAGGCGCACCAACACATGAAAGGTTATATGACGCCTAACAGGAATGAAAATGCCAGGCTCATCCTCCACTTACATCAAGATACAATATGTAGAATGGGCCTAGAACCTTCTTACCTGCGTTCTGCAGAGTTGCTGCCATTTGTGATGGAACCACGTTTCCACGTTTGCGTACGCGGTGTCATGACCTTGAATGAGCATGGTAAAAATTGAAAAAAATAATATGAATGTGGGGAGGTTGTGTGTGTGTGTGGGGGGTGGGGGGGTGGGGGGTATTACAGGGTGGATGGATGCAAGAATATTCATAATAGCTAAATATTAAATTAATAACTAACTCAGAACACAATAATAACTAACGTTGCGACGTAATAAGTAACGTTGAATGATGGCGTCAGTAAACTGACTTAAAATCTAATAAATAGATTAGTTAAGTGCCCGATTCGATTATTGGGTAATGTAATCCTTCACTCGATGGTATCGGTGTTTTGTTTTTTCACTCACTCTCATACGATCGTTCGTGAAAAGAACCACACGTCTATACCACTCTTGAAGGATTTCCCTATAATCCATCCCAGCATTTAAATAATCTCTATATATCGATGGTCTAGAATTATAACGTCGTAAGTGAAATATCATAGTTTTCATGAAAGTGAAAAAAACGGACTGACAATAACAACTGTGTGAATTCTCTTACCAATCTCATATGACATAAGCTGTAGCTTGCTTTCTCATAAAACAAAGTATTTGTTATTTCAAAAAAAAAAAAATTGACTTTGTAATCTGAGCAATTGCACTTACGAACTTATGTTATTAAATATTCGGAAAGGAAGATGTTCATAAAAAAGTTGTATCTGGCAGCTAGACGTTTTAAAATATGGTAAAAGCGATTATTAAACCGTTGTAAGTGTCTTATAAAAGTTTGCTAGTTCATGCTACACTGTTGGTCGACATGTAGAATGCATATGGGAACATGCTTGTGATGACTACATTGCAATATCATATATTAGAAAATGTTCTATTTTTTAAAGATAAATCAAACGGATATAAAAAAAACATGCTCTTATTATTATAAATTTATTTAAATAGTAATGGTCACTTAACATACAAATAGTATTAATTTAATTAAATAGTAATGGTAACGTAACATACAAATAGATACACGAATTATGTTTCAAATTAATTGTTGTAACAATTATAACATTTAATAACAGAGAACTGGGAGTTGTATTCACTAATGAAAAGAAAACTAATCAATCACGAACAAACACTAACACATGGTCCTATACCCTCTGTAGTCTATAACGTTACATTTTTTTTACCGACTATCTTTTGAAAATGTAAAACTATTCAATTCGTAAGCAGACATTAAATTTGATATGTCAAGCTTTAAATCAGCAGAGTGAAGTTAATAATGCATATCTTTTAGTGCATTTTGAAAGGTCCATTGTGAAAAGATCTGGGTACAAGAGATTGTATTACCATCAAACTAATGACACAGGTTAAATATCCACAAACACTTGTCACATTAACGAGATTATATCAATATTATCATAAATATTTTCAGTTCCCAAAATAATAAATGTGACTAAAATATTTCGTAAGTAGCATTGTCTTTAGTCAAGGTGGCTCCTTTGATGAAACACAATTAAGTTTAGCTGGTAAAGCACAGAAAGCAATATTTAAGTTAAACAAATGTTTAATGAAATTTACAGATATTTCTGTGTCACACAGATTAGATTTATTTGATAAACTTGTGTTACCCATTTTATGTTATGGCTCCGAAGTTTGGGGATTTCAAAGTTCAGATAATATTGAGAGAATACACACTATTTATTGTAAAAATGTTTTACGTGTTAAACGTTCTACTCAAAATGACTTTGTATATGGTATTCTTGGCAGATTTAGCATTAAGGATATTAGATATATTAGAATAATTAAATTTTGGTTGAAAATTGTTAACACTAATGACCAAAAGTATTGTAAACTTATATATAATATGCTTAAAATAGATGCTGATTTATACCCAAATAAAGTATCTTGGGTTACACGGGTACAATATTTATTATCAAGGTTAGGGTTTCATGATGTTTGGCTCCAACAAAATGTTGGCAATAAACATGTTTTCTTAAGTATATTTAAACAACGTTTATATGATAATAGCTTACAAACGTGGCAAACTCGTATAGATAATTCAACCAGAGCTGTATTTTTTTAGAGAAGTTGTTACATTTGTTACTCAACATTTTCTTAGTACTCTTAATATACCTAAATTTAGAATCGCTATGACGAGACTTATTGTTTCTTCTCATAATGTGTGTATAGAATCTGGCAGATGGCAAAGACAGAGAATGCAGGTCGAAAACAGATTATGTACTGTTTGTCAAAAAATAGAGGACGAATATCATTTTTTATTAGAATGCTTACTGTATAATGATTTGCGTAAGACGTATATAAACCGCTTCTACTGGACTAGACCAAGCATGTATAAATTAAAATAACTGTTCGAAACTCAAAATCAAAATGTAAAAAAGAAATTAAGTGTTTACATCTTCAAAGCATTTGAACTCAGAAAAATACAACATTCATAGTATCATTTGTAGAATAATCTCAGATTGTTACATGTCTGTATACACAGTTAAAACATTTACCTTTTACTTTTGTACACTGATCATAATGTTGTTTTTTTGTGTGATTTTGTTTTGTTTTTGTAGAACTTTGGAAATCAAATAAATAGTAGAGAGCATTGTGGTATTTACAAACAAAAACGGCTATCACCTATCGTTGATTATACTGTAATATAAACTATATATGATAGTATAGATAGTAGAATATCAATACAGATTATCTTCATAGTGGCAATATAATTTGAAAGGCTGTTTCTCACCTTCTCCGTTTATTTCTTCTCCGCTTATTTTCTGTCATAAATTGTGTATATAGCATATATTCATATTACTAAAAATGCTGTTTGTTATCTTGCTATGTCAATTGCTTGTATGAATGTAAACTATGTCTCACGGGCCTCTGGCCTATTGATTGATGAATAAAGTCTTCTTCTTCATATTAAATAGTTTGAAAACTTAAAGTTGAAGACCAGAATAAGACCAACGACTCTCTTGTGTTAGGCAACTGCGTGGAGACAACAGTCAGAACCCGAATTGACTATACTGAGTTATGTGGGTGAGAAAGCTCTGTATGTACGTTGTATACATATATACATATAATTTACCTATTTTGAGATTCCAAACTCTATAGACATAATATAAACCGTTTTAACCAGCCAGGCCAAACCCAGAACTGGAGCGTCGAATTGAGAGTTACCAATTCATTTTACGCATATTCAGTCACGGGAAATTTAAAAACCCTTGAATAAAGCTATACTTTTAATCGGTATATATGCATTATTATATGACATGAACTGCAGGCTATAGTTCTGATAGACGGTTTTGTAGTGCAATTTTGCCGTTATTTGGAGGGTTTGTTTCTATAAGAAGACCTGTATTACTTCTATGAAATTAAAACGTACCTCGACCAAATATGTTATCTCTAAATTCTTATTGCATTGGTTGAGCCTGACCGTTGGTGTGTTGTACGGAAATGTGTGAATACTACACCAGTTAGCGAGGGGTCAAAGCTGATAAGAACCTTTCATGGGTATCCAGTGAAGATAGGGAAATTCCAACACGATGTATAACTGTTTTTATCGGAACCAAGGCTCTGTTATACCGAGGGTTGGAATTTCCCTATCTGAACCGGATAGTCGGATAACGACGTTGCGTTGTAAACCTTATCGCCGTTGCGTTCGAATCCCACTGTTAGTCCGAAAGTGTCGATTCGTACGAAAGGCGGGAGGTATACAGTATACTAGTTATACCCAGGAAAACGGGGTCGTCTGCCCCTAGCACAAAACATCGACCGTAATATATGGCCTAACATGTGCCAAAATGACGTAAAACACAATTCAAACAAACAAACAAATAACAAACAAACAGAAAAACAAAGAAAACTTGCTATTATCGACTTTTTCTCTCCTCAATACTAAATGAATTTGAGTCGCCTTACCTCCTATTATGTCCTTCGCCGTATACATGTACTTGGGCCACTACTTCCTTTAAAATCACTATCGTCTCTGCAGATGTATACCAAAGTTGGCAGAAATATTTTTGGTTACCAGTTTTGGCGCCAATTATTGTTATCGTTGAAGGCGACCGTTCCTCGTAATATGCCGAGAATACATACGCGCTTTTAGCTTCATCTACCGCATACCACGTGTCACCCTTCGCTAATGAAGTCGGGTATGTAATTTCTCCGCAAGTGCTCCGTATGTTGGTTGTGTTTATACCAGTTGTGAGATTGTTCGTGTTTATACCAGTTGTGAGATTGTTTGTGTTTGTCTTGGGCTCCCGACCGCGATTAACTGCCATGTCCTTCGGTTCTTTGATCGGTGCAGGTCTTGTAATCGATGAAGTTGAACTTGAATTTCTTTTGAAAATGAATGCATCCCTGATGGTCGGTTCATCCACTTGTCGAGCTATATAACTAGCATATAACAAAACCAACAGAATAACACATAAAAATAGAATAATTGCTTGTTTTTTAATCCTCATGTTTACACTTAAGTTGTTAACAGGTTGCTTGTTTGATACCGATTTACATGCGTATTATCGTTATGCCTTTTTCCACACGTTTACTATCGGCTATGGACGTTGGAATGTGAATTGCTAAAGTTAATATCAATGGTGGTGTACGATATATTGTATGTCAATGTCATGGTCTAGTTATGTGTAACGGATACCCTTGTTTACGAAGGTGTCTTTATTGGGTCGGTTTGTCAATGTCATCGTGAGAATATTTAAATGTTAAAGCTGTGGGTTGAAGTTTAGTGTATGACCTAGTTAAAATTGAGATCCCCAAATAAGTCTGGATGCATTCCCTAAAAAAACAAGTAAGGGATTGTCCTGTTTGTATTTCTTTGAAGAATAATTCAGTCAATGTCCTGTATGCATTTTATAGAAGTACGTCAATATCCTGTAATGTTATAGAGTGAGGTTTGGTGCACACTAAAACCTGGTTCAAACCCCAGTGGCAAAAACGTTCCAAGGCGGTAGCCCTATTGTCAACCCTTTTGTGTTTGTGATGTCTTATTATCGCCTTTTATTCATCTTGAATGTTGTTCTTTGTTTGTGTGTATGTTTGTGGTTGACTGTCGTCCTTGAATGCTACTTTTCCTGTTCGATTTCACTTTTGTTTTAATATTTCAAGTCTGGTAAACGATTCTCCTTGAAAACAGTTGTTCCATCCTAAAGCGACCTCTGTTTTATTCCCACGGTAAATGGAATAGTATATCAAGCACGTATGAATTATAAACATATGGTTGTAGTTCATTTAAATACCATACTTTCACGTTAGATTATAATTAAATACTTGAAATATTTAGATTGCTAATAAGACTTTAGTATACGTTTAAGAACTTTCTTTTATTCTGGAAGTAATCGAGCATAAATTCAACTGGTATTTTGATATTTATAATAAAGATGGCACTGTCAACAATTTAATATTTAGATTACAAATGTAGAGGTACATTTAGTAAAATCTAAGATATTTTAATTCTGTTCTGTTCCTTAATATTGTTGTATACTCAGTACATTTAAAAACGCAACATTTTTGATTTTCGATTATTTTCAGTCCGCTGGGTTTTTGTTCAAATTTAGATTGTATTTTATGTTAGTACACAAGTCTGTTTGTCACAAAGGTTAACATACTGCGATAAACAGTTGCATAACATTTACTCTACTTCTTTCAATTAAAACACATTTTTCACGAGGACTCTTTAACATCTTTTGAAATTAAAAAAATACCAAGTGGTGCGTTTTCAAATGTACTGAATGTATTACCTATAAATAAAGTAAGACGAGTACGTGAACCTACATATCCCTGTCACGAAAATATCATTTACCTGATAAAAAATTCAAAATTCGTATAGATTTGGAGAAAAAAAAAGAGAACTATCGTGTAAGGTAAATTATGCTGAAGTTATCAAATTCTAGGTAGAAATACAATACTGTCTAATATATCAAACATTCTGTCATTGTTACAGAACGGTCGGTTACGGTTTGAAAATCTAGTGTACTTGTCCTTGACAGCAGTAGTTATAAACAACATACTGATGAAAAAAACAATCAATGGCACGCGCTAGAACATACTCTATACTATGTATACCTTCAGCTTATCTAGAGTTAGTACGAAGTATATCTCAAAATCCTAGAGAAATCAATTCCACTGTCTAGTACATGTATCGGCGTAGGTTTACTACCACCAATTGCATGTAAACCTCCGAGGTGTGTACGATTACATGTAAACCTCCGAGGTGTAGTCGAATGTAGTTCCTATAATAAAAGTTATCCCTCCTTTTTTAATGGAAATGCGCATTATAAGTAGGTAGAAAATGCCCATTTCTTTTCGTTTTTGTTGTTGTATGTATAAGAAACGTATTAATAGTTTTTTACTGGATCACTGATGAACAATTTCGAAATTTCGACTCCATGCTTACACTTTGTGAGCAACTATCAATAAAAACATCTGTACCATTGATCTGTGGTAAACAAACAAGAACTTACTAACATGTCTTGTGACACCCACCTTTTCTGGTGATTTTTCAAGTGGAAAATACGTTTTCTATGTGAAAATTACACTACTGCATTATCCATACTTGAGTTGAAGTTATAGCAAATCATTGATATATGACATTATAACATCGGTGTCAATTCTGGAAAATAATTGTTGGTTTCATACCTGTAGAGCTTTCATATTTGCAGTGTAGATATTCTCATCAATCTCACAGATCTCGTCTTTAAAACCAAAATCGGCTCTAGCAACCAGCGGTTTCCTGTTTAGAAAAATAATAATCGAGAGATGACCATTATGTGGTGCCTGGGAGTCATTTAGAAAGAGTTTAACAGAATAACAGAAACACAATGCATATACTAGCATCCAAATTCGTTAACCAAAACTACTTCAACTAGATGAGTTCGTTCTACACCGTACCAAAAATGTGCGAATACACCGTACCGATATCTGTCAACTTGTGCTTAGACTACACCGTACCGTGTTCAAATAGCCTTGGGTACACAACGTATCATCGCGACAATTTTCAAACCCATAAAACATTTACATTCAGCAAGTTATGTGGTTAAAGGGTGTTTACATACACTCTAAATGGAAGGATTATAATATGTATGCACCTTATAGAAGTCAAAATGACTCTAAATGACTCCCAGGCACCAAAATAGTGATCATCTCTCGATTCGTGTTTTTTTAAAAAGGGAAACCGCTGGTTGTAAGAGCTGATTGTGGTTTTAAAACCGGAGGTCTTTGAGATTGATGAGAATAATTCAAGACATTGAACCTTTCCTGATACTATACTAATGATTATATATAATATAAACGATGGATATGAAAACATCCAGGTGAAATAACTGGGCACCTAACTTCCGACGTAAACATTGTCCGCTATCTTGAAAATAATAAACCGTACCAAAAAAAGATCTACACCGAAACCGTACTAGACAGTGAATTCCCAAGCTCAGAACATCTAGAACCTAATATGGAACTCAGTGAACAAGTAAGGACCATCTAGTACATAACAAAGAACTCAATGCCCAAGAAGGAAACATCTAGCACCTAACAACGAACTCAGTGCCCAATTAGAGAAAATCAAACTCCTAATAAAGAACTCAATGCCGAAGTAAAAAACATCTAGCTCCTAATGAAGAACTAAATGACCATTACAGAACATCTAGCGTGCCTAACAAATAACTGAATGACCATTTACAGAACAGCTAGCGCCTAACAAAGAACGCAACGGCCAAGAAAGAAAATCCTAGCATATAACAACGAATCTAATGCCCACGAAAGGAATATTCTAGCACCTAACAAAATAACTCCATCTAGCACCTAACAGAGCACTAAATGCCCAAGAAAGGAACATCTAGCACCTAACAACGAACTCAAGGCCCAATTAGGGAAAATCAAACTCCTAATAAAGGACTCAATGCCCAAGTAAGAAACATCTAGCTCCTAAAGAAGAACTGAATGACCATTTACAGAACATCTAGCGTGCCTAACAAATAACTGAATGACCATTTACAGAACATCTAGCGTGCCTAACAAATAACTGAATGACCATTTACAGAACATCTAGCGTGCCTAACAAATAACTGAATGACCATTTACAGAACATCTAGCGTGCCTAACAAATAACTGAATGACCATTACAGAACATCTAGCGTGCCTAACAAATAACTGAATGACCATTTACAGAACATCTAGCGCCTAACAAAGAACGCAATGGCCAAGAAAGAAAATTCTAGCACATAACAACGAATCTAATGCCCACGAAAGGAATATTCTAGCACCTAACAAAATAACTCAAGGCCTAGGTAAGTACCATCTAGCACCTAACAGAGCACTAAATGCCCAAGAAAGGAACAGCTAGCACATAATAAAGAACCCATGCCCAAAAAATGAACACCTATCACCTAACAAAGAACTCAATGTCCGACTACAGAGCATGTAGTACCTAACAATAAACTCAATGCTCAAGAAAGGAACACCTAGCTCCTAATAAAGAACTCAGTCTCCAAATACAGAAAATCTAGCACCTAATATTGATCTCAATGCCCAGGTTAGGAACATCTAGCTCCTAATATAAACTCAAAGCCCAAGTAAGGAACATTATATCACCTAACACGAGCGCCGCCTAACGGGGCATTATAAGCCCGTTTCCTAAAGCCTTTATGTTAAAAGCATTTCCTAGGTGTCAGGTCAATATAACCCTTACCTTTGACCTTCTAACAAAAGAAATAACTGAAAGGGGATGTTGTTTAGCCAAGAGCACTATTTGTATAACGTTTCAAGACTGTAGATTAAAACAGTGACTAACAGCTGGGAAGGAATTTGTCATGATCAGGTCACAGTGACCTGACATATGACCTACTAAGCTTAAAATCAATAGGAGTTGTTGTTTTAACATGGGTACTATTTATGTAAAGTTTCAAAACTGTAGGTCTAAAAGTTACAAGTTACAGTTAGGAAAATGTCTTAGAATTCAGTCATTGTCAGTTCAATGTGACCTTGATGACCTACTAAACCCAAAAGGATTAGGCTTCCTCCTCTGACCAAGGACAATGCACCTATAGGTTTAGTAAGTATGGGTATCATATTTCCGGGATTGTCAATTGCTATGTGTATGTCCATATGAGGACTTGATGACCTTGATCTTTGACCTACTAACCCCAAAAGCAATAGGGTTCCTCCTCTCAGCAAGGGAAAAGTATCTCCAAAGGTTCATGAGTGTAGGTATTATACTTCTAGAGTTATCACTGGTGACCTTGACCTTTGACTTAGTGAATTCAAAAGCAACAGGATTTCCTTCTCTGACCAAAGGCAATGTACCTATAACGTTTTATGAGTGTGAGTGTTGTGGTTTCACAGTTATTTGGCGGAATGTGTATTTCCATATAAGGTCATATGACCTTGACACTTGTCCTACTGACACCAAGGAAATAAGGTTCTTTCTCTTGCCAACGTCAATGCATATACGAAGTTCATCAGTGGGGGTGTTATGATTTTGATGTTATCGCGCAGAATGCATATTAACACATAAGGTCATAGCGTACGGAACAAATAGCACCTAGCAAATAACTCAATGCCTAAGTAAAGAACATTTAGAACCCAAAAAAGAACTCAGTGCTCAAGACAGGAAATCTAGCACCTAACAAAGAACTCAGTGCTCAAGTAAAGAACATATAGTGTCTAATAAAGAACTCAATGCCAAATAAAAACAATTCTAGCACATAACAAAGTACCTTATGCCAACAAAAGGAACATCTAGCACCTAACAGAGAACTAAATGCCCAAAAAAGAAACATTATAGAACATAACAATGAACCCAGTGCCAAGAAAATGAACATCTAGCACCTAACAACAAAGAACGCAATGCCCATGTAAGGAACATCTAGCACCTAACAAAGATGCCAGTGCCCAAGAAATGAATATCTAGCACCTAACAAAGAACTCAATACCCGACTTACGAACATCTAGCACCTAGCAAAGAACTCAATACCCAAGTATAGAACATCTAGTTCTTAATAAAAAAACAGAATGCCCAAGTAAGGAACAATTAGCGCCTTACAAAGAATCCAGTGCCTAAATATAGAACATATAGTTCCTAGTAAAGAACGCAATGCCCAAGTACTGAACATCTAGCACCTAATAAAGAAGTCATCGCCCAAGTAAGGAACATCTAGCTCCTAATAAAAAACGCAATGCCCAAGTAAGGAACATCAAGCTCCTAATAAAAATCTCAGTTCCCACGTAAGGAACATTTAGCACCTAACAAAGAACCCAGTACCCACGTATAGAACTTCTGTCTCCTAATGAAGAACTAAATAGCCAAGTACTGAACATCTAGCACCTAATAAGTAACGCATTGTCCAAATAAGGAACATCTAACACCAAATAAAGAACTCAATTCCCAAGTATGGAACAACTAGCTCCTAATAAAGAATAACTGAGAAAAAACAAGAAGTTCATCCATGACCAATTGTATTTGCATCTGATATCCAACCACTGCTTCAGCATCATAACTTGAAGATTTTATGAAAACAGCAAGAAATGGAAGACG
This sequence comes from Cyrtodaria siliqua, assembly GCA_037043455.1. NCBI lineage: Eukaryota > Metazoa > Mollusca > Bivalvia > Adapedonta > Hiatellidae > Cyrtodaria > Cyrtodaria siliqua. The sequence continues at coordinate 63,122 of JAWPHD010006471.1, forward strand.
TGTTAAGTTTTCAGTTTAATATCGACATATCCCAGATATTGTCTACCTCAAATGGAAGTATGAATGAACAAAGTGTTAATGGTACATTGGGTTTAATAGTATACATCGCATTATATCCACCTCATCATTGAGCTATATAGCCATACCATATTCATGTATCCATACAATATGCATGTATCCATACAATATTCATGTATCCATACCATATTCATGTATCCAAACCATATTTATGTATCCATACCGCATTTATGTATCCATACCATATTCATGTATCCATACCAAATTCATGTATCCATACCATATTCATGTATACATACCATATTCATATATCCATACCATATTCATGTATCCATACCATATTCATGTATCCATACCATATGAATGTATCCATACCATATTCATGTATACATACCATATAGTACATGTGTCCATACCATATTCATGTGTCTATACCATATTCATATATCTATACCATATTCATGTATCCATACCATATTCATGTATCCCCATATCATATTCAGGTATCTATACCATATTCATGTATCTATACCATATTCATGTATCCATACCAAATTCATGTATCCATACCATATTCATGTATACATACTATATTCATATATCCATACCATATTCATGTATCCATACCATATTCATGTATCCATACCATATGCATGTATCCATACCATATTCATGTATACATACCATATTCATGTATCTATACCATATTTATGTATACAAACAATATTCATGTATCCATACCATAGTCATGTATCCCCATATCATTTTCATGTATCTATATCATATTCATGTATCCATACCATATTGATGTATCTATAACATATTCATGTATCTATACCATATTCATGTTTCCATACCATATTCATGTATCCATACCATATTCATGTTTCCATACCATATTCATGTATCTATACCATATTCATGTTTCCATACCATATTCATGTATCCATACCATATTCATGTTTCCATACCATATTCATGTATCTATACCATATTCATGTTTCCATACCATATTCATGTATCCATACCATATTCATGTATCCATACACCATTCATGTTTCCATACCATGTTTCCATTCCATATTCATGTATCTATACCATATTCATGTTTCCATACCATATTCATGTATCCATACCTTATTCATGTATATATACCATATTCATGTATCCATACCATATTCATGTATCCATACCATATTCAGTATCTATACCATATTCATCTAACCATACTATATTCATGTATCTAAATCATATTTATGTATCCATACCATATTCATGTATCACCATATCATTTTCATGTGTCTATACCATATTCATGTATCCATACCATATTCATGTATCTATACCATATTCATGTATCTATACCATTTTCATGTTTCCATACCATATTCATGTATCTATACCATATTCATAATTCCATACCATATTCATGTTTCTATACCATATTCATGTTTCCATACCATATTGATGTATCTATACCATATGCATGTATACATACAATATTCATGTATCCATACCATAGTCATGTATCCCCATATCATTGTCATGTATCTATCTCATATTCATGTATCCATACCATATTGATGTATCTATACCATATTCATGTATCCAAACCATAATCATGTTTCCATACCATATTCATGTATCTATACCATATTCATGTTTCCATACCATATTCATGTATCCAAACCATATTTATGTATCCATACCGCATTTATGTATCCATACCATATTCATGTATCCATACCAAATTCATGTATCAATACCATATTCATGTATACATACCATATTCATATATCCATACCATATTCATGTATCCATACCATATTCATGTATCCATACCATATGCATGTATCCATACCATATTCATGTATACATACCATATAGTACATGTGTCCATACCATATTCATGTGTCTATACCATATTCATATATCTATACCATATTCATGTATCCATACCATATTCATGTATCCCCATATCATATTCAGGTATCTATACCATATTCATGTATCTATACCATATTCATGTATCCATACCAAATTCATGTAGCCATACCATATTCATGTATACATACTATATTCATATATCCATACCATATTCATGTATTCATACCATATTCATGTATCCATACCATATGCATGTATCCATACCATATTCATGTATACATACCATATTCATGTATCTATACCATATTTATGTATACAAACAATATTCATGTATCCATACCATAGTCATGTATCCCCATATCATTTTCATGTATCTATATCATATTCATGTATCTATACCATATTCATGTATCTATACCATATTCATGTTTCCATACCATATTCATGTATCTATACCATATTCGTGTTTCCATACCATATTCATGTTTCCATACCATATTCATGTATCTATACCATATTCATGTTTCCATACCATATTCATGTATCCATACCATATTCATGTTTCCATACCATATTCATGTATCTATACCATATTCATGTTTCCATACCATATTCATATATCCATACAATATTCATGTTTCCATACCATGTTTCCATTCCATATTCATGTATCTATACCATATTCATGTTTCCATACCATATTCATGTATCCATACCTTATTCATGTATATATACCATATTCATGTATCCATACCATATTCATGTATCCATACCATATTCAGTATCTATACCATATTCATCTAACCATACTATATTCATGTATCTAAATCATATTTATGTATCCATACCATATTCATGTATCACCATATCATTTTCATGTGTCTATACCATATTCATGTATCCATACCATATTCATGTATCTATACCATATTCATATTCATGTATCTATACCATATTCATGTATCTATACCATTTTCATGTTTCAATACCATATTCATGTATCTATACCATATTCATGTATCTATACCATATTCATAATTCCATACCATATTCATGTTTCTATACCATATTCATGTTTCCATACCATATTGATGTATCTATACCATATGCATGTATACATACAATATTCATGTATCCATACCATAGTCATGTATCCCCATATCATTGTCATGTATCTATCTCATATTCATGTATCCATACCATATTGATGTATCTATACCATATTCATGTATCCAAACCATAATCATGTTTCCATACCATATTCATGTATCTATACCATATTCATGTTTCCATACCATATTTATGTATCTTTTCCATATTCATGTTTCCATACCATATTCATGTATCCATACCATATTCATGTTTCCATACAATATCCAAGTTTCGATACCATGTTTCCATTCCATATTCATGTATCTATACCATATTCATGTTTCCATACCATATTCATGTATCCATACCTTATTCATGTATCTATACCATATTTATGTATCCATACCATATTCATGTATCCATACCATATTTGTGTATCCATACCATATTCAGTATCTATACCATATTCATGTATCCATACTATATTCATGTATCTATATCATATTTATGAATGCATACCATATTCATGTATCACCATATCATTTTCATGTGTCTATACCATATTCATGTATCCATATCATATTGATGTATCTATACCATATTCATATTCATGTATCTATACCATATTCATGTTTCCATACCATATTCATGTTTCCATACCATATTCATGTTTCCATACAATACTCATGTTTCCATACAATATTAATGTATCTATACCATGTTTCCATACCATATTCATGTATCTATACCATATTCATGTTCCCATACCATATTCATGTATCCATACCATATTCATGTTTCCATACCATATTCATGTATCCATACCATATTTATGTATCCATACCATATTCAGTATCCATACCATAGTCATGTATCTATACAATATTGATGTTTCCATACCGTATAGATGTGTCCATACCATATTCATGTATCCATACAATATTCATGTAACATTATTTACATTATTTAAGATGTCTGTGATTGTCAACCCCTTTAAGTTGTTGTGCATACTTTGCCATGTCCTTATATTGTGTGTTGTTTTGTATGCTGTGTGTTGTTTTGTATATTATATGTTGTTTTGTATATTGTGTGTTGTTTTGTGTATTGTGGTTTTGTTTATTGTGTGTTGTTTTGTATATTGTGGTTCTGTATATTGTGTGTTGTTTTGTAATTTCGGTTGACTGTGAATGCTACATTTCCTATTCGACATTTATGCCTACTTTTAAGAAGCAATTCTAGTCTATGTGAAGTACGTTGCCTTGATATTATTAAGCGTTATTACACACACACGCACGCACGAACTCACGCACGCACGCAGATATATGTATAGATTTGAATCCGTTCACCTAGAACACCGACTTCGACACAGCGCCTCGCATAAGAGCAGACTCCTTAGCCCACTCGGCCAGCCAGTCAACCTAAAAATATTAATTTCGAAAATCGGATGATATTAAGGTCTTACTCTTGAACGCGTCGGATATCTTCGGATTTGTCCGTCAAATAACAACAACCATATCTTATAGTGATACAATAGAAGATTCACATTACGTGTTGCAATCTCAGGTACCTATACAAACATAAATCACAGAAAGACGACAGATCATATTATATTATTTGAAAGAATTAAATTCACAGTAACGAACTTTGTTTAACGTAGAATCTATAAGATAAACGCAGAAACATTACATATTATATGTGGAAACAATTGTGTACAAACCACTTACCAACGGATTCGAACCAGCAGCCCTAGGATACAAACCTCTACACAGCGCCTCGCCCAATAGCAGACGCCTTGGCCATATCGGTCACCTTGTCAGCTTAAAACAATGATTTCGGAAACCGGGTGATGATATATACATATTACAAATTGATTGTATAATTCCCAATTTCTATGGGCTAAAATTATGTCTAGTTCCTCATGGTAGTTGTTAATATCAATATCAAATATCCCCATGTTGGTAAGAGGTTCTGTCAAATTCCCTACCCCATTTCTGTCTAATCTCCGGGGTATGGCTGCCGCCTCCAGTAAGGGAAACACATGGGTAGGTACATTACCCGTCCCCCCCACTCCCCCCTCCTCCCCCTCACCACACAGCAAATATTATATCTTTAGCCCTCTTTGGTAACTGATATAATTATAGCCCGTATAATATTCAATAACAAAATCTAGCCCGTAATATCATTTAAGTATGTCGACTGTTGCCGTAAATTAAATATCGCAGATCAGCGAAATTTAACTCTGCCCTCTTTGTTCATCTTAGGTAAGTGTACTGACCCAGACATTTGCGGGATCACAGTCAGCGAAATTTAACTCTGCCCTCTTTGTTCGTCTTAGGTAAGTGTACTGACCCAGAAATTTGTGGGAGTCTATTTGTATTTTGTATGACAATAGCTCAACTTCTACATCGAATACTGTGCTTTCTTTCAAACCTTGATTTTAACCCGATATTGTAGATCATATTCTTCCCGGTATTATGCTAATACGTTTTATAACTAGTGAGCGACATGTTGTAAAAAATCAGAACGAATAATTACCTCATTTTTCTTTCCTTATTTTCATAAAATATGAAGGCGCAACACTGAGCACGTGCTACGTGCAAATGCCTCTAACCTCAGCGGGTTCAAATCCCACTGACACCTCGACTTATCAAGTGAAACAGTGTTGATTATTACGGATGGCGAGAGTAATACAGTACTGGTTCTACCCATGAAAAATGTGTGTTCTCCATCTTCGCCCGGTGGTCAAAAGCTTGTATATAGATTTTGCATGTTTTGCGTAGAAATATATAGAGAAACACTTTAAAACCTTATTCTCTGAACCATACGGCACAGAGCTCTCGTATATTACGTGTAATATCAGCTAATTCGACTATAGTACATGTATATAGCCTAACATGTGCTGACAATAACGCAAAATACCATTCAACCAACCACATGTAAAAGACTTTGAGTTCAATGTTGTTTTAATAACGACTCATCAACACAATGTAGGTTATTTAGAGACGTCCAAAAGACAAAACTTCGTATAACTTTGTGAACATTGAAGTGGTTGATATCGTTATTTGGTTTATCAGTATGATTATACGGATAGATACGAATTGATTATCGTTGTATTGTAAATCTTATATCAGTTATCACTTTCATCTATGATATATGGATTATCGGTTTTATCGGTATAATGACATATACTATTAGAGTTATGAAGCAGTTATCGGTTTCATCGCATATATAATATCGACAAATCGTGTTATCAGTGTATATTATATGGGATATGTTTTATATGTATACTATATCGGTTATCGGTGTTATCGCAGTTATAATATCGTCATCGCGTTATCGGTGTATCTTATATCAGTTGTCTGCTTTATATGAAAAGTTTTATATGGGAATGATATGTGGCTTCTGTTATATAAGAATCATATCAGAATCTTATTATTGAATACAATCATGTGTTCATTGTATATGGCAACAATAATTGTGTATTATGTAACTGGTCAGATAAGTATTCCTAAATAAGTATCTGCACTCATTTAATTCTTCGTCTTCTTGTTCTTCTTGTTCTTCTTCTTCTTCTTCTTCTTCTTCTTCTTCTTGAGTGTAGAATCTCAGAATGAGTATTTTCACACATGCATTTACATATTTACATGTGCAGAATATATCGTACATTTTCTCTAGACCATCATGAATAAATGAAACATCTCGTAATAGGAATACTGTGCTGTCTAGACCAATTGTCGCGATAAACGTGTCCGACGACAGCAATTTGAAAGAAGACACTGCTTGGATCACTTGACATGTTTTGAATAATATTAAAGTGCGACATTAGGAAAGATGAGAACTGTCCTTATTGTGTGGATGTCATTAAACAGTAACATACGCCTGATGTTTTATACTTGGGCCGAGGCATTATACGATTGCATACATTACATATGGTGGAAAACGGGTATCTGCACCTGTGTATAAACACTTACTTATACAGTGGACCCAACCTTCGTGCAGGGATATTGTAGCCATTGTGATTACTGAGGCCACGTGATTACAAAAAATGGCGATACACTAGGTAATGCTTGGTACAGCAAACTCTTGTCGTAACCAACAGGCAATTGACAATTATATCGATCATCACCTTCGAGAAGATGTTGAAAACATCCAACCTGGTTTTGGCTTGGGTGTAATCTGTTTATTAAATTTACGCACATCTTCTGTAATGTCCTCAACGGAATATATGTTTGTTTACAAGTACTGTAACGTAGTAACCGGTGTGCATGTTCGCTAAAATTGATTTTATTTTTATATAAATAAATTATTTTTGTACCCAGATACCGTTTTTCACGCTATTTTCCTATATTATGAACAAAGCAAGTTAAAATATTGGCCTAAAAACATGAAAAATACTAAACTTAGCTGGATGTGTGTGGTGGCAGTGATTACTGTAACAGAAAGGGGAAGTATCCACTGCAGGGAGTTTGCAGTGGACCCACCAACAATTTAAAGTTTTAACAGAAATGATAGGCTATGCAATAATGAAATTATTGTTAAATTAGATTTCAACGACGCCCCAGGAGCAGGGTGTGGCTTGCTAAATAAACATATCAAATGATATATCCCAAAAGTCGTTTATTGACATTGGTTGTCAAATTATTCTGATATATCAAATAACACATTTATTCGCATTTACAAACCCAAATAATTATGCAGCTAGCGGTGTCCCTCGAGTGGATACGTATTAGATTGAAGTTCAGCTACAACATGCCCAATTAAAAGGACGGTAAAAGTAATAGAACGTTTTAAAGGGAGTACATCAGGCTTTTCAAAGGGGTCTAGGGGTCCGACTTAAAATTGACAAATAATACTATTTTCTATTTTAAAGCGCCTAAACATAATGAATGATGCTTAAAATGACCCCTTAGTTACAAGGAAATTCATTCTGTGCAGTAATACACGCTATCCTAGGTTACACACCAGGGTTAATTTCAGCATTTTATGCCCTATTCCGTCCTAGCTATATGGTGTATTCAAAGTTTAAACCTTAACAATATGGTTCGAACATCATATTTTGATGGATATAAATGTTTTATCATGAATTGGGACATTTTTATAATTTAAGATATTTCTAGAAAAATCCTAAAAGTTGACAGTGTTCTATATCAGTACATCAGTACTTGGTGATGATGTTATTTCAGGTGTGTGGGTTTTATGTGTTACTTTTAAAAACCAATTGATCAATTTTATTTAACTGTATCATGCGTGTTTTTAGATCACCTGAGTCGAAGGCTCAATGTGATCTATTGGTGATCTATTGGGATCACTCTTCGTCCGTCGTCCGTCGTCGTTAACTTTTGCTTCAAACGACATCTCCTCCGAAACCGATACCTAGACTATCAAGTTTGTTAAAATGAAGTTTCCAGAAATGACCTTGCCCTGGGGGTCCAAAGTTTGTATATTAAGATTTTGCATGTTTTTCATAGACTTATATAGGAAAAAACTTTAAAAAATCGTCTTCTCTGAAACCACAAGGCACAGAGCTTTCACGTATTACATGTAGCATCAGCTTATGGTCCTCTACTAATTTGTTCATATGGTGACCTTGGGGTCTAATTTGGCCCTGCCTCGGGGGTCACAGTTTTACATAGATTTACATAGGGGAAAAAAATCTTTTTCTTTGAAACTACAAGAGCCAGAGGTTTAATATTTTGCATTTGCTATAGGCTTATGTTCCTCCACCAAATTTGTTCAAATGGTGACCCTGGGTTGAAATTTGGCCCCGTCCCGGGCGTCACAGTTTTACATAGATTTATATAGTACTTCTCTGAAACTACAAGAGCCAGAGTTTTAATATTTTGCATTTACTATGAGCTTATGGTCATTTACCAAGTTTATTCAAATGGTGACCCTGGGGTCTCGTGTGACCCTGGGGTCTCGTTTGGCCCCAGGGGTCACAGTTTTACATAGACTTATATAGGAAAAAACCTTAAAAATCTCCTCTCTGAAATTACAAGAGCCAGAGGTTTAATAGTTTGCATTTACTACAAGATTATGGCTCTTTACCAAGTTTTTTCAAGTGGTGACCCTGGGGTCTCATTTGGCCCCAGGGGTCACGTCAGTGCAACTTGCTCGAGAGACTATAAGTATACATGGTCGACGTGTCAGCGAGTCAACCATACGGTGCCTGACGAACACAGCAATCAGCGTAACGCTCACCGCGACGTCTCCACACTTTAGCACGTCCGTCAGGCATATCCAAGCAGAAACGAGATTCGTCTGTAAACAGAACACTCTGCCATTGACGTTGTGTCCATCGTGAATGTTGACGACACCAAACAACACGATTTCTACGGCGTTCGGGTGTCAACATGTTACCTCTATAAGCGTTATGGCTATGGAGGCCACGTTCTCGAAAGCGGCGACGTATGGTTGACTCGCTGACACGTCGACCATGTATACTTATAGTCTCTCGAGCAAATTGCACTGACGTGCGAAAGTGATTCCGCAGTTGTGAGAGCAATACATGACGATCCTGTTGAGGTGACGTGATTCTAGGACGTCCAGAACGTTGTCTGTCGCTCACTGAACCTGTTACATTGTTCCGTTCAACTAGCTGTTGAATTGTTCTGTGTGTGCAGTTCATTCGACGTGCCACCTCCCGATATGACATACCCCCTTCAATAATGCCCACTGCTTGATTACGTTGAGCGTCATTTAAACGTCCCATTTTTATGAAATATTGAAAACAAACTATGGCGTTTTTCTTTATTATCCTTGCAATATACACTAAAACACTAAGAACATTGCAACGTGCTATATAGCTAGAGGTAATCCAAATAAGCCCCATTGTGCACGTGCGCTCCGTGCGAGTTGACAAAGCCTTAAAATCAGTGTATATTAAAACATGTTTGTAAATGTTGTATCTAATATAATAATACGAAAAATTGTGATTATTGGTTCTCATGGTATTTGTATATCAATATTTATATTTGGGATTATAGCCTTGTTTTGATGTTAAATAATAGTCAGCAATCTCATGATTTTAATATGTAAACTAATATCAAGTACTTTACTACGGAATTCTGTTAGGGCCATCGCCTTTCAATGTGTTGATCTGAAACGCGATACTCGATAGTACGATGATGAAAACTCGAAATCACGAAACAACGATAACGAAAACGCGACAATACGATAGTACGATGATGATAATGCGATATACTATCGTGTTTTCACCATCGTACTGTCGCGTTTTTACCATCGTAATATCGCTATATCGCGTTTTCGTTATCGTAGTATCGTGATTTCGCAATTTCATTATCGTACTATCGCGTTATCATCATCGTACTATCGCGTTATCATCATCGTACTATCGCCTTCCGGTGCGCATGCGCATAGAAGAATTTCCCCTCCAGTAAATTTTAGAGCAATTTTCACCTTTTAATGGATAATTATCGACACAAATATCGTTTAAGATTCATCCATTTAACGTGCGTTCAATGATCAAGAAGACATATAAATCTAAATCGTTTAATCAAAATATAGAATAACAAATAATATATATATATACAGTAATAAGTTACAACTAAATGATAACAAAGGAAAAGAAAACAACTGCATGATATGTACACAGGCCAGTATTCATTGTAATTCTCTTTACGGTATAAATGTTTTAAGAAGGTTAAAGATGCGGTGCCGGTGTAACGAGGTCAAGTTTATTTATATGCGTACTTTCAAACAATAATTTGTCAGTGTTTTACATTCCCCTAAATATGTATAAAGCCAAAATGAAAACACTAAAGTGTTTCATAAACAAAGAGAAAACTAACATTTCGAAGAAAAATCTGACAGCTAGCTTTTGTAATAAGTTTGTTTACATTTTGAATGTGTGTAACTCAGTATTATAAATAGGGAAAATATTTCGTTTAGTTGTGTCTGCCTCCACAGCTCAGTGGTTAGAGCGCTCGCTTAGAAATCAGGAGTTTGCGGGTTCGAGCCCCACCACAACCAGGGATTTTTATATTTTCTTTCAAGATTCAGATTCAAGAAATGTTTTGACGTACCACATTGGAAGCCTAAAAACAACGTCTATATGTTGAAATTGGTTGACCATCCTTTTTGCATTGTTAATTTTATTTACGTATTCATCATATGGTGGTCTTTTCTTTTCACAATAAAGGTCTCGAGATACCGGCACTGCATCTTTAAAGGTTTTAAGAAGGTTGAAAATTTAAAAATCGTCCATTTATACTGCTGTACTTGAAGATCTTCTATTTTTGAGCATGCATATGCGCACCGGAAGGCGATGGTGCGATAATGATAACGCGATAGTACGATGGTGATAACGCGATAGTACGATGATGATAACGCGATAATACGATGGTGATAACGCGATAGTACGATAATGAAATTGCGAAATCACGATACTACGATAACGAAAAAGCGATATCACGATATTACGATGGTGAAAACGCGACAGTACGATGGTGAAAACACGATTGTATATCGCATTATCATCATCGTACTATCGTATTATCGCGTTTTCGTTATCGTAGTATCGCGTTATCATCATCGTGTTATCGCGTTTTCGTTATCGTAGTTTCGTGATTTCGCGTTTTCATCATCGTACTATCGAGTATCGCGTTTCAGATCAATACATTGAAAGGCGATGGCCCTAACGGAATTCCGTACTACTAGACTATTATGATATGCGGACAGTTTTATTTTACAACCAATTTTTAGATTAAAATGATTATCGGTTACTCTATTTAAAAGAGACTGGAGGCAGTCTGGAAGAGGAATTGGTGCCAATTAAAACACAGGAAAAAAACTTTATAATGTGCTTCATTTTCATATGAAATGTGCACATGCCTTAAATAGGCTGCGTATCAAGATTTCTAAACGTATTTCTTTTACATCGATTGCGAAGCAAGTTCTTCCAACTTATGTCTTCTCATGAGCAGACTCAATAAAACCGAGTCTGCCACTTTTTTCTCTTGTTTGTGTTTGTTGCTTCCAAGGGATCACCTTATCAGTTATATTAATCACCCTCGATGACTTCCTGAGTAGAACCCAAAAGTCCACGCGTGTGGATCTCACGTGGGGTTCATGAGATTCATTTAATGAAATATGGAGTATATATAATATGTGAATCATACGTTTTTGGTATTTTTCAGTTATCTGTTGAACTTTTTGATAAAATAATATAACAATAAAGCCCACTTTGACGGTGATAATATTGGTAGAATGTTGCTAATCCTTAACGCATATATTCTATGTGTGTGTGTATGTAATAATAATGCTTAGCAAAGTAATTATGGTCTAGAATGCCACACGTGATTGTTTTTATTTCAAAGTGGCAATTTATTTTTAAAATATAATAATGTTTTGTGGGATGTTTTGCATCTTATAATAGCTGCATTATTATAATAATAATATAATATAAAGAAAATAGGATGTGGCTGATTAGAAATCAGTCTTAAAAGGGTAAAATGATAAATAGATACACTAAAAAAATTCAATAATTCAGTACAATTGACTTATTTCTTTTCATTTATAGGATACATATATAAAACATATATTACAGCAGGTGCGGATCCAGGGTTTCAGCTTAGCAGGGTGGAGCGCAATGTTGGGAGTGAGGTGGATGGGGTGTGGGTGGGCAGAATTGATTTTTAAGTGTACTTTTCGGAGTTTATTGGATCGCAGCTGCTTTCGTCCCATGTTTACGCTTTGAATAGGCACCAACCCCCTAAATCCGCGCCTGAGCAAGAACATCATATTTATAAAATACAAAACGCATGCACATGAGCAAATGACGGGGAAAACCAGGTTTTTTGTGTATATATATTTTATATAATAATGTTTTATGGTCGGCTTTTTACTTGATTTGAATTTTATTCTAGGGAATTTGGTGTTACAACTTTATATTTAGGGATGAAATAATGACTAAATAAGGTAATTGAACGGCTCATCAAAACAATATAGATTATTTAGAGCCGCCCCAGAGAGAGTGTCAAGTGGTATTATAACATACTGAGTGGTGAAATTGTATGTATTTGATTGATTTGCCCAAGGATCTTTTCAGATTGATTGCAACAGTGTATATGTACATTTTTTCACAGCGGGGTCATTACCATAAATCACGCAACTGACCATAGTATCCCATTAGGCTATTACGTAATGACATTACGAGTCAACACATTTGCATATTGAAATCCATATAGCACACTTATATTTAACCGGATTTAGAGTCCTTGATTCAAGTTATAAATGCAATAATTAATCAGAGTAGGACGGAAGAAGGGTGGAAAATTACCATTATTTTGCGAGCATAAAATGTCTATATTCCTGACAAATATCGTTTATACGAACACCATTTTGGTCCAAAAATGAAAAATATTCGGGAACCAACATTCAGTACGGGAGTCACCTCCTCCCAATATTTCCACTACTCGGGACTTCGCACCCCGTATACGGAGTACGTTTAAAGCAGGCCACGCTACGCACCTGACACTGGCACGTTAGTTTAGTCGACTGCGGGTAATGAACGGTTTTAGCTGACAATCCTCTGTCAAGACTTAAGGATGAGATTCTTGATATTTTCTGTACGTTTACACCTGTAAATTCAATAAAGTGTAATTTCAATCTCTCTGAGGTGGTTCTAAATAACCTATAATATGTTGATGAGCCGTAAACAAAATTCAGTTCAATTAAGTTTCCTTATTTAGTCATTATCTCACCACTCCACACGTTATATAACACTTTTCACTCTCTCTGTGGTATAGACATCAACTGACGTGTATGCTCTGAGGCGGCTCTATATAACATGTAATGTGTTGATGAGGCGTTACAAAAGATTCAATTAAAAATTTAACTTTTAATTTAGTCATTATTTCACCATGCAATACGTTATAATACATGTACCGCTTTCTACGCTCTCTGGTGGTATAGACATCAATTGAAGTCTTTGCTCTGAGGCGGCTCTAAATGTCGTAGTATGTGTTGATTAGCCGTTAAACAAGTATCAGTTCAACTGAATTGACTTATTTAGTCCTTATTTCACCACTCAATACGTTATACAATCACATTCCCTTCTCGCTGTGGCGGCACTAAATAACTTATAATGTGTTGGTGAGCCGTTAAGCAATACTCAATTCGATTCAATTATTAAGCTATACTATCACATTCCCCCTCTCTCTCTCTGGGGTGGCTCTAATTAACTAAATACTCTCCCTAGATAAAATACTAGTTATATACTTGCTTCATGGAATTTCATAAGAATACATGAGTTTATTTATAACATACTTGAAGCATGTGTATTACCTGTATTTCATCAGTGGATCCGTGAGATTCTCACGCACTTTATCTATCAGTTTATATATTTATGACATCTATGAAACATCTGTATTACGTGTATTTCATCCTTGCTTCCGTGTGATTCTCACGCACTCATACGTTTATTTATGACATCTATGAAGCATGTATATATTACCTTTATTTCATCCTTGGATTCGTGTGATTCGCACGCATACATTCGTTTATTTATGACATATATGAAGTGTGTGTATTACCTGTATTTGATCCGTGTGATTCTCACGCATACATTAGTTTACTTATAACATCTATGAAGCATGTGTATTACCTGTATTTCTCACGCATACTTTAGTTATTTATGACATCCATGAAGCATGTGTATTACCTGTATTTGATCCGTGTGATTCCCACGCATACATTCGTTTACTTATAACATCTATGAAGCATCTGTATTACCTGGATTTCATCCTTGGATCTGTGTGATTCTCACGCATGTATTAGTTTATTTATTTCATTTATGAATCATGTGTATTGCCTGTATTTCATCCTTGGATCCGTGTGATTCTCACGCATGTATTAGTTTATTTATTTCATCTATGAAGCATGTGTATTACCTGTATTTTATCCGTGGGATTCTCACGCATACATTCATTTACTTATATATGAAGCATGTATATTAATTGCATTTCATCCTTGGATCCGTGCGATTCTCACGCATACATTAGTTTATTTATGACATCTGTGAAGCATGTGTATTACCTGGATTTCATCCTTGGATCTGTGTGATTCTCACGCATGCATTAGTTTATTTATTTCATCTATGAAGCATGTGTATTGCCTGTATTTCATCCTTGGATCCGTGTGATTCTCACGCATACATTCGTTTATTTATGACATCTATAAAGCATGTGTATTACCTGTATTTCATCCATGTGATTCTCAAGCATACATTCGTTTAGTTATGACATCTATGAAGCATGTGTATTACCTGTATTTCATCCGTGTGATTCTCACGCATACATTCGTTTACTTATGACATATATGAAGGATGTGTATTACCTGTATTTCATCCTTGGATCCGTGTGATTCTCAGGCACACATTCGTTCATTTATGACATCTATGAAGCATATGTATTTCCTGTATTTCATCCGTGTGATTCTCACGCATATATTCGTTGGCTTATGACATATATGAAGCATGTGTATTACCTGTATTTCATCCGTGTTATTCTCAATAATACAATCGTTTGTTTATGACATATATGAACAATGTGTATTACCTGTATTTGTTCCGTGTGATTTCTCACGCATACATTAGTTTATTTATGACATCTATGAAGCATGTGTATTACCTGTATTTCATCCGTGCGATTCCCAGACGTACATTCGTTTACTTATGACATCTATGAAGCATGCGTATTACCTGTATTTCATCCTTGGATCCGTGTGATTCTCACGCATATATTAGTTTACTTATGACATCTATGAAACATGTGTATTACCTGTATTACATCCGTGAGATTCCAAGGCATACATTCGTTTACTTATGACGTATATGAAGCATGGGTATTACCTGTATTTCATCCTTGGATCCATGTGATTATCACGAAAACTTTAGTTATTTATGACATCTATGGAGCATATGTATTACCTGTATTTCTTCCGTGTTATTCTCACGCATACATTAGTTTACTTATGACATATATGAAGCATGTGTATTACCCGTATTTCATCAGTGTTATTCTCACGCATACATTAGTTTACTTATGACATCTACGAAGCATGTGTATTACCTGTATTTTATCCGTGCGATTCTCACGCATACATTAGTTTACTTATGACATCTATGAAGCATGTGTATTACCTGTATTTCATCCGTGCGATTCTCACGCATACATTAGTTACTTATGACATCTATGGAGCATGTGTATTACCTGTATTTCTTCCGTGCGATTCTCACGCATACATCAGTTTACTTATGACATATATGAAGCATTTGTATTACCTGTATTTCATCCGTGCGATTCTCACGCATACATTTGTTTACTTATGACATCTATGGAGCATGTGTATTACCTGTATTTCATCTGTGTATTTCTCACGAATACAATCGTTTGCTTATGACATATATGAAGGATGTGTATTACCTGTATTTCATCCTTGGATCTATGTGATTATCATGCATACATTCGTGTATCGGTCTATCCTCCGAGCACGTTAAAGAACCATAGGAATCTATTCGATAATAAGAGTAGGGCAGGTTCCCGGATTCCTATGTATCCTTCCCCTCTCTGTGGGGCGGCTCTAAATAACCTATACTGTGTTGATGAGCCGTTAAACAACATTCAGTTCATTCATATATTATGTCAGTACGTCTACTGCGACTAGATAGCATGTATATAACATGTACCCCTAATTTATCTGATTTTCCATCGTACTATTACTGAGTAGTTGAACAAAGCGACGTTACCCACCCCACCAACCACACCCCCACCATCCACTCAACGCCCCACCTACTCATCCCGAGCGCACGCATGCACTCACGCATATGTAGCAAGCATAAGCATAACTTATGAAGCATAAGTGTAGCCCCATCCTTCGTGCCACGTTGTATGTGGGTAAATATGTCTTGTTTCAGAAGTTACACTATACACATATACTTTTGTGCCACGTTATATGTGTATAATGGTAGATTTGGGCAAGGATTTGGGTAAATATTTCTTGTTTCAGATGTTACACTATTTGGGCAAGGATTTGGGTAGATTTGGGCAAGGATTAGAGTAGTTTGGGTAAATATTTCTTGTTTCAGAAGTTACACTATACACATACACTAAACCAAATTGCTAAGTACCAACCTAAGACTATGTCAATAATATTCCCATTGTTTTTGTGTATTTTGTGCTTGATTAGAGATACGGTTAAACTGCAAAATAACGAGTGTTAACGAGTGTAAATCGTCTGCTCTCATTGTATGAACATATTTTAAAACTTTTAAGTCAATATGTTTTCTTAGAAATCAGTTATAACACTTATACAACTGGGTATATAGGATTTTATTAAGTACTCCGAACATATACTTTCGTGCCATGTTATATGTGCATAACCCTTGTCAAATGTTTACGCAGCTTTGAAAAATACGTAGCTAAAACGTAGCTATTACGCAGCAATCCATCCTAAAGCTGCGTTTTTTGTGATTAACTGCGTTATTTTAGAAGCAGGCTGCGCAAAGCTGCGTATTTTACACTTTAGCTGCGTAATTATGCCCAAAGCTGAATATTTTGTAAGAAAGGTGTACAAAAGCTGCGTATTTATATTTAAGGCTGCGTATTTTTTAAGAAAGGCGTTTGATAGCTGTGTCTTTTATTTTACTTGCAAAAAAAGGATAATTACAAGAGCTGCGTTTTTTTGTAAATGCTTCGGAAAAGCTGTATCTTTAATTGTTAATGATAATAAGATGTAAAAACAAAAATACGTAGGTTTTACGCAGCTTTAGGAAAGCTGCATCTTTTAGTTTATTTTTTTAAACTTTTGTCAGTTTGTCTTTTTAAAGTGATATTGAAAATTTAAAACATTTCTAAAAGATGAAGGGGTAATTGGGGAGTCCTCTTTTATCTTTAACATAGACTGTCACAGTGCTACACATAAATACAACCTTGATAAAAAATGTTTATTGATCCTGTAGGTGTTTTAAAAGGTGGTGAATTTGGACCATAATTTATTAGCTATCAAACTGTATGCATTCCAATGTCAATTTAATTCTGTGTATAAATTGCTGGTACAAAATTACCTACCTCAAACCATTAGATGATGGACTCAGAATTCATTGTAAAATGATAATCTCATTATAGCAAGGTCACTCAAGCGAGCAAGTTATGTTTTAACAAAATGAGCATTTCTTTGATCAGTATCAATGCAGATGTTACAGGCAATCAACTTCTTAAATTTTATGTAAACAAGAGGGCTAAATTAATGCCTCTGAATCACTCGCCTAATATAATCTTCGAAAAGATTATAAAAAAAAAAAAGTCAAACAAGCTTATAATTTCATATAAGAGTAAGATCAACAAATTCCCACACTCACATTAAAGTGTTCTGGCCCAGTAAGTGTATAGATTGGTTAAGGGTGGGGATCTCAAAAGTTTCCAAGTTATGGCACAGGAACATGTGACCCCACGGGTTGGGATAAACCCTAGGGCAGATGCCAGTAGGGGTCATCCTCTCATCACAGGCAGTGCACCTATAAAGTTTCATGAGATTTGCCTCAAGGGGAGAGGAGTTAAAGGGGTTGATGCACTATTTTCGAACAGGATTTATTTAAAAGGACTTTGAGAAACTTGGAAAAAGCTGAAAGAATTTTCAAAATGTCATGAAAAATAAATGAGATGTGACCTATTGAAAATTTGCAAAAAACATAAATGGAGGTGGCCATCTTTGAACGATGACATCATCGTGCCGTTTTACCATATATGGCATATTGACAAAATGTATTTTAAAGCAAAGAAAACCACTGCAAATTGATTAGAAATAAATATACAGATGTAAAATTATTTTTCATTTGCAGTGATTTTCTTTGCTTTAAAAGACATTTTATCAATATGCCATATATGGCAAAGAGGCACGATGACGTCATCGTTCAAAGATGGCCGCCTCCATTTATGTTTCTTTGCACATTTTCAATAGGTCATATCTCCTTTACTTTTCATGGCATTTTGATAATTCTTTCAGCTTTTTTCATGTTTTTCAGAGCCCTTTAAAATAAACTGTGGTGTTTGAAAATAGTGCATCAACCCCTTTAAGGTGCTGACAGGGTTTTTCATTATCGGTTCCTGGTGACCTTGACCTGCTGACCTCAAAATCAACAGGTGTCATCTTCTCACCACAAGCAGTTCAACTATGAGATTTGCCTCAGGGGGAGAGGAGTTATAATGCAGACAAGGTTTTCATTATTGGCTCCCAGTGACCTTGACCTACTGACCTCAATATCAATAGGGGTCATTCTGTCACCACAGGCAGTTCAACTATGTAGTTTCATGAGATTTGCTTAAGGGGATGAGGAGTTATGGAGCAGGCAATATTTTTCATTATCAGGTCAGGGAGACCTTTGACCTACTGACCTCAAAATCAATAGGGATCATCCTCTCATCACAGGCAGTGCACCCATAAAGTTTTATGAGATTTGCTTCAGGGGGTATATTAAAAAAAAAAATATTGAAAAATGTTTAAACGAAAAATAATATGGTATTAAGACATTGCCTTGGCTAACTCCCAAACTCGTATAACAAATATTGGGGGGAATTTTTTTTTTTTTTTTTTTTTTCCCCCCAGGCAAATCAGATGCGAAATTATAATGCATCAGAGTAAATTTGGATGTTTCTGACAAAAAAAAAGTTAATATAAAATAAATTAATAAAAAAAATTGCAAGTTTCACGATAGCGTGAATCTGATGACAGACGAATGCAAATGGCCGACTTTCAGACAACAAGCATTTCCTGGTTGTTTTATTTAATCTGTTTGCTCAATAAACGCTTGAAAAAGCAAAACCTTGTGTTTGGAAACAATTTTTAGTGTATTTTACATATGTGACTGTAGATAAACGGTAGTAAAGTTATTGAATTACACAGTAATTATTTATTATTTTACAGGTAAATGTTTTCGTTTTTTCCTTGCATGTTGACAAAATTGATTTTGACGAGCAGTGCACCCATAAAGTTTTATGAGATTTGCTTCAGGGGGTATATTAAAAAAAAAACATATTCAAAAATGTTAAAAAACGAAAAATAATATGGTATTAAGACATTGCCTTGGCTAACTCCCAAACTCGTATAACAACAATTGGGGGGATTTTTTTTTTTTTTTTCCCCCGGCAAATCAGATGCGAAATTATAATGCATCAGAGTAAATTTGGATGTTTCTGACAAAAAAAAAGGTAATATAAAATAAATTAATAAAAAAAATTGCAAGTTTCACGATAGCGTGAATCTGATGACAGACGAATGCAAATGGCCGACTTTCAGACAACAAGCATTTCCTGGTTGTTTTATTTAATCTGTTTGCTCAATAAACGCTTGAAAAAGCAAAACCTTGTGTTTGGAAACAATTTTTAGTGTATTTTACATATGTGACTGTAGATAAACGGTAATAAAGTTATTGAATTACACAGTTATTATTTATTATTTTACAGGTAAATGTTTTCGTTTTTTCCTTGCATGTAAATTGATTTTGTCGAGTTTACTTCCGGAAGTCATCGCTCCAGTGTTGCTTGATGGGAAATTGAATAAATGTTTAATTTGAGAGAAAATACATTTTGTTTCCATAATCATTTCAGTTATTAACGTATACGTTCTGATAACAAAAAAGGAAGAAACCATAATAAACACAGCATTTGTATTGACATATGTTAATCATTTTGAAATATTTGCATGATACGTTCGTAAGAATTGCGAGATTATGGAAGTGCATCACAGATCTGCGCATGCGCTGCAAATTATGCCCGCCGTTTCCAGAATTGTTTGAATTTTGATCTTTCATCTTTAATATTTACAAACAGTACCTTTCATCTTTAATAATTACAAACATTACTGTGATTAGCACATTTTTTTTCGTGACACAAGAACCATTTTAGAGCCTTCGAAGCCATCAAACGATTACACAGATGGCTCACCCAGGAAAGTGTGAGAGCTGTACCAGGGTTCTGGCAGTACCAAGAATTACGCATGTTGTGTGGGTTTTTTTAATCAGAGGTAGGCCCTATTTAAATACGTTCATGGTAGAGCTTCTTCATAATAATGTGGAACAATTAATTTGAAGTGTATAAGTGTAATCAAAACTATAAGCAAAGAAGCATGATATTTTTTAAAACATCTAAATTAAACTGCAAATAAGAGGAGAGTGTGTTTTTTTCGTTGTAACATTGACAGTTTTGCAAACGAGATTGGTGAAGGTATTAATATGTTACTTGTGCACAACTTACTGTTTTGAAGATAAACATTGTACTTGCATTACCTGAATGAAGCTTGCAAGTTATTGATTATGCCTGTCATGGTGCAAATTGAGGTCTATCAATTCAGAAAAACACAGGCGACGCTGTCAAGGAATATTTTAAAAATGCATTTTCTTCCTCCATATTCAATTTATTAAAGGGGACTGCAGTGGATTTAAGCACATGCCGGTTGAATCTATGTTTACAGGTTAAGGAGTCTTTTAAAACAACAATTCAATTCTTTATTTAGAAATTGAAGTGGTATAATATTTCAGCAATTGTTATGCTTGGAGTTTTCAGGAGATGGACATGAGCGCAAGTTGTCAATGGTCAGGTCGCTCGGAAGGCAATGATGGTGTTCACCATTCAACAGAATACATCCTCAACCTTAGATCCTATGCCAGGTATGCTTTCAGATCAAAGGTAGTTTTCTCGCAGAAGTTTCACACTGGAACTTAAAATTGAGGTTTATGGCGCACCACATAAAAAGGTTATATTGCATCAACATGAAATGAACATTCCAGAGCCACTCTCCATTTACAGCTATATAAAAACATCTATAAATGGGAAGAATATCTATAGGGTTAACTGTTTCAAGCATTCGAAGTGTGCGACAGCATGCATGTCGTTTAATGGTCTTAAATGGTCCATCCCCCACCCACACCCACTCCAAAACTGCTTGATGGATTTTGACAAAACTTTGCAGGACCGAAGCATCTGTGTGATGTCTAGTTGTGCACATCGCGCTTTCGGTTTGAATTTTTTTAAGTTAAATTTGTTGTCGCCGCTACTCCTGAACGCCTTGTTGGATATTGACAAAACTTTGCAGAAGTATCGGTATGATGTCGTGCTTTCGTTCCGGTTCACTGATTTTTGATGGAGTCACGGCCCTTTGAATTTTTTACTTTAAATATAATATTGTCGCCGCTACTCCTCCTAAATAGCTTGTTGGGACTTGTGGAGAAACTTTGCAGGAAGCATTAGTATTATGTCTAGTTGTGCGTATTGCACTTTCATTCCGGATAGCTGATTTTTTACAGATTTATGACCCATCTTTTTTACTTTTAAATTTGTTGTCGCCGCTACTCCTCCTAAATGGCTTGATGCATTTTGACGAAACTTTGCAGTGGTATGAGACATCAGTTTTTCTCAAAAACAACCTCTAGTTTTAAAAAGTTTTACATACACAAAATATGACGATTGACTGAACATTTTTGTCAGTTTGATGTCAGGTGACTGCATTGCGACAGGTTGTAATGGGTATACTTTTAAGGAGTCAAAACATTTTTCATCGACAACCAATCAGTATATTTATGTCTGTATATTTATTAATAAGTCCTTTAAAAGCCACATGTGCTGTTATGTGGCGTATAACAGCACGTACAATTCAATTCTTTATTTAGAAATTGAAGTGGTATAATATTTCAGCAATTGTTATGCTTGGAGTTTTCAGGAGATGTTGACATGAGCGCAAGTTGTCAATGGTCGGGTCGCTCGGAAGGCGATGATGAAGGTGTCCAACAGATTCAACAGAATACATCCTCAACCTTAGATCTTATGACAGGTATGCCTTCAGATCAAAGGTATTTTTCTCGCAGAAGTTTCACACTGGAAGTTAAAATTGAGGTTTATGGCGCACCACATAAAAAGGTTATATTGCATCAACATGAAATGAACACTCCAGAGCCACTCTCCATTTACAGCTATATAAAAACATTTATATATAAATGGGAAGAATATCTATAGGGTTAACTGTATCAAGCATTTGAAGTATGCGACAGCATGCAAGTCGTTTAATGGTCTAAAATGGTCCACACACCCCCACACACACACTCCTAAACGGCTTGATGGATTTTGACAAAACTTTGAAGGAAGCATCGGTATGATGTCTTGTTGTGCATGTCATGCTTTCAGTTTGATTCACTGATTTTTGACGGAGTTATATCCCTTTGCATTTTTTAAAGTTAAATTTGTTGTCGTCGCTACTCCTAAACGCCTTGTTGGATATTAACAAAACTTTGCAAAAGCATCGGTATGATGTCTAGTTGTGCATATCGCGCTGTCGTTCCGGTTTGCTGATTTTTGACAGAGTTATGGCCCTTTGCATTGTTCACTTTAAATTTGTTGGCACCGCTATTCCTCCTAAACGGCTTGATGCATTTTGTCGAAACTTTGCAGGAAGTATCATGTCACGCTTTCGGTCTGGTTCGCTGATTTTTGACGGAGTTATTTCCCTTTGAGTTTTTTACTTTAAATTTTTTTGTCGCCACTACTCCTAAATGGCTTGTTGGATATTGACAAAACTTTACAGAAGTATCGGTATGATGTCGTGCTTTCGTTCCGGTTCACTGATTTTTTATGGCCCTTTGAATTTTTTACTTTAAATATAATATTGTCGCCGCTACTCCTCCTAAATAGCTTTTACACCCCATCCCCGCCACGTGCTGTTATTTGGTGCACATGTCACCTCCACCACCCCATCCCACACCCAACAATCTTTTTTAACAATCTTTATGTTTTATCACACCGTTTTATTTTTTTGAAATGAGCTCTATGCTCAATTTTATAGTGGTGCCATACTGGAATACCGTGCTGTAGACAAATAACATGATACAGACACCGGACTGACCAGTCCTAGAATTACGACTTTATATGCTTGGGACTACTAGTACCATGAAGTGTTTGATATAATCCAGCCAGGGATTGAACCCACAAGACTAAGATTGCAATGAGGCCCTTTTAATATAATATAGGTTTTAAATTTTCAGAAGTATTAAAAACTATTATATTTAAAATGTTTTTTTTTTATACATTCATAAATTTATTTTGTCTTTTTTGGAGACATTAATTTATTTATAAATATACTATCTTTTCAGATCTATGTTCTTCGGGAACGGTTTAGGTGCCAACAGATGAAGTCAAATGAAAATGAGAACAGTTTTAAGATGGTTCGAGTCATCCTAAAGAGGTTTAGATGTATACATATAGTGCTATGTTTTTCAATGGTGTATATATTTGCCTTAACACGGAAGTGGATCAGTCACATAGTGTTAATTACCATTTTCCGACTGTCCCATACGTCTGTTTTAAATTTAAGTTTTACTCAGGACACCTCGAGCCGTAAAGCTTTTAAACTTCATACATGTTTGCATCTACAGGACAGCAATAATTAAGTCGGTTTGAGGTTCCAGAAGATGATGTTGAACGAACAATGAGGACAATTTTGAGAGGGTTTGAGGCAGCTTACCGGCGCTTAGATGTGTAGATAAATGGAGCTAATTGTTATCCAGGGGTGCAGTGTATATTTTTTTAATAATTATGGTCTTTATTTAAAAAAACATTATTAATATAGGTCTCTGAGAAAACAAACAAATCAAAGATGTGTTTACCTGTTACTTTAGAATCAGACAGTGTTTTCAAATGTGTTTCACATGAAGTCTATAGTTTAGTTTTGAAGGACAATAATATTAGTTTTCATATTTATTATGCACAAATCATTATTTGAATCCTTGAAAGCAAATTGATTTTGCAAACACCTAAGTGGATTATATTGCATCCCTAACATTTTTCAACATATAGTAGAATAAAGAGGGAAAAGACATAAAATGATGTGGGGTTAGTAAATTTGGGTGCTAATTTAACTGTTTTATTAACTACAAGGTTGCTGTGTGTCCCTTCAGTGTATATTCAATGTAAATAAGTGCTCAATATTATATTCAGTCTGTAAGTGTTTCTACCAAACTTTTTCATGTTAATAAAGTGAAATTTAATAGATGTTTCGTTTATAGTTTATTTTTTCAAATTGCATTTTGCATATCAGTTGTTTGTTTTATAGTTTAAATATTTCAATATAAAAATGCTTAGGTAACACTTTTCCAGTGTCAAATAGCTTTAAATTTCATTTCTGCCGTTTCACCAATATCACTTTTTAAGATTAAAAGTATGTAACATGTTATTTCCATGTACTGTTCAACATTTGCTGCTGAAATATAGTGATGTTATTTATTCTGTTAAATTTGAATCCTGTACAGGGGGACCTAGATTAAGTACATATAAACTTTATTGCCTTTATTACTGATTGTTTCTTATTGATCACATCCTTATGTATTCCATGCTCTAGCGGTCAAAGACCTGTAGTGCTTATCTTTGACCTGTAGTGCTTATCGTGGCGCATCATTTTGACTACATTTACGTTTCAATTTATATCTGCTCAAATTTTCACTAGCCCTCGGAGGACCCTTTATTGAAAAAGAAAGACGAAGCTTTTTAAATCCTTCATTTACGCAGCTTTCACAAAGATCTGCACAGAAGCTTCGTAATAGCTGCGTAAAAACTGCGTTTTACGCCAATACCGCCAGTTTTTACGCAGCTATTGCGAAGCTTTTACGCAGCTTTAACAAAGATCTGCATCAAAGCTTCGTTAATGCAGACCTGCGTAAAAGCTAGCGGTATTGGCACCTGCGTAAAAGCTGCGTTTTACGCAACTTTTACAGAGATCTGCGTAAAAGCTGCGCTTACGCAGACCTGCGTAATAGCTACGTAAAAGCTAGCGGTATTGGCACCTGCGTAAAAGCTGCGTTTTACGCAGCTTTTACAGAGATCTGCGTAAAAATTGCGTTTATGCAGACCTGCGTAATAGCTACGTAAAAGCTAGCGGTATTGGCACCTGCGTAAAAGCTGCGTTTTACGCAGCTTTTACATTAAAGGTAAATTATTATGTAGACCTTTGAAAACGCAGCTTTTGCGCAGCTTGTTTGTTAATGCTATGTTTTGCATCATTTTTGTAAAATCTGCGCAAAAGCTGCGTATACGAAGAAATACGCAGGTGCCAATACCGCTAGCTTTTACGTAGCTTTTACGTACGTTTTACGTAGCTTTTGAAATAATTTTAGCTACGCAAAACGTACGTATAAGGTAGCTTTTTTTGACAAGGGAAGTGGATGTTCCTAATTCTAAAATATGCCATTAAAATTACTTTGACATCATGTTTTACTAGCATTACCACTATACAAATGCGTTTGCAAAAGAAATTTTCAAAATATTTAATGTTAACGCTGAATTACTGTTACTTGAATTTCAAACAATATTCAATTTAAAGGGAGGTAATTCAAGATTATCCATATTTCATTTTTTATAGACGGAAAATCTGTGATAAATGGGTCAAATTTTTCTTTTTTTTTTCTATTAATTTATACCAATTTTAAGAATTTTATATCTTTAAGCGATCTTTGACTCATGTTATGTGTTTTATCAGTACATTTCATGTTTCATATAAAGGGAGGGTAACTCTCAAAAGATGTAACAATTTAAACAAAAAATAAATGTTTTACAAACTATGGGTCAAAACAAATTACTTATCATATATCTATTCTAAAAAAAAATTTAAAACAAGAGCTGTCGGAGAACAGCGCAGCTCGACTTTTCGATTTTTCAGAGAATAATAAATTTATAGCTAGTATATACCATCAGAAAACAAGGCTACAACAATGTTGGGTGGGGTTGGGGGCACAACGTAACTACGTGTAAGAATTAACACAGATATATGTAAAAAACAATAAACATTAAATAAAAATATTCCAGTTTCGAGCATGTGGGGGTTGGGGGGGGAAGCGATATATGTGTAAGAAGCTATGTGTAAGAATTTACCAAAAAACACAGAAAGGGGTGTCGGGGGTGTAACATAGGTATGTGTAAGAGTTTCGAGTGTGTGTGTGTGGGGGGGGGGGGGGGGGTGGGGCAGGGGGGAGGGAGGCAGCGACATATGTGTAAGAAGCTATGTGTAAGAATTGACCAAAAAACACAGAAATATGTAAAAAAACAAAACAAATATATATTCTAGTTTCGAGTGTGCGGTGGGGGCGGGGGGGAGTGGCGGGGAGGGGAAGTGGTGGGGGAGGGGAGGCGGGGGCCTAGTTTCGAGTGTGTAGTGGGGACAGGGGAGTGGTGGGGAGGGGGAGTGGTGGGGGAGGGGAGACGGGGGGGGGGAAGGGGCAACATGTTTAAGAATTGACAAAAGCAACACAGAAATATGAAGAAAAAAAAATAGATTTTCAAGTGGGGGTCGGGGGGGAGAGCGGAGGTGAGAGGCAGGGGTGAGAGGCAGGAGTGGGATGGCATGTGGGGGCGAGGGGGCAACATATATGTGCAAGAATTGACTTAAACAACACAAAAATATGTAAAAAAAGTTTCAAGTGGTGGGGGGGGGGAGGGGGGGTTGAGAGGCGGGAGGGGGGTGGAGTGGGCAACATATATGTGTAAGAATTGACTAAAACAACAAATATGTAAAAAAAAAAAAAAAAGTAAAAAAAAAAATTGGTGTGGAGGGGGTGGGAGTGGGGGTGGGGGGGGGAGGGAGGGAGCCATGCCCCAATATGGGTGAAGTATAAATAAGATGCATAATGCTATAAAAAATCCCAAAACCAAAATTATAGATATATACATGCTAACATGCAAACATAGATCTGCCTTCATTGCACATTTTATGGGCCATCACAATTTGGGTTCCTTGGGAGCCCAGAATTTGCAGAAGACAAAATTACTTATCCAACCCTTTACAACATACTATAAGGAAACCAATTCCAAAATTTTGCTCAGCTAGGACAAGAAATGTAAGAGATATAGACCTGTAAACACAGCTTACACGCAAAATTTGATGTGAAACAGACACATTTTAAGGGCTATCATATTTTGGGTTCCATGGGAGCCCATGGGTTACAGGAACCAAAATTGCTTATGCAGCCCTTAAGATAATGCTATAAGGAAGCCCATGGCCAAATTTGGTTGTGCTAGGATAAGAAATGTAAGAGATATAGACTTGTAAACACAGCTTACACGCAAACCTTGATGTGGGACGCCGACGCCACTGCCGACGCCGGGGTGATTACATAAGCTCTCTTATTCTTCGAATAGTCGAGCTAATAAGAAAATTAGTTAAGATACAAAAGTTGATACTTAGAAATTTTGTTCAGTGTAATTACTTTCGTGTCATGTATATGTGTATAGTGGTGGATATGGGCAAGGATTTGGGTAAATATTTCTTGTTTTAGAAGTTACATTATACACATATACTTTCGTGCCAAGTTATATGTGGAAAGTGGTGATTCTGGGCAAGGATTTGGGTAAATATTTCTTGTTTCAGATGTTACACTATACACATATACTTTCGTGCCACGTTATATGTGTATAGTGGTAGATTTACCGTAGGCAAGGATTTGGGTAGATTTGGGTATTTCGTGATGATGAGCCATTAAACAAAATTCAGTTCAATTCAATTTCCTTATTTAGTCACCACTCAGTAAGTTATAATACCACATTTCACTCTCTCAGGGGTATATATTAGACACTAGTTGATGTGTATACTCGGGGGTGGCTCTAAATAACCAGTAATTTGTTGATGAGCCGTTAAAACAATATTCAATTATATTCACTTTCTCTAATTCAGACACTATTTTTTCACCACGCAATACGTTATAATACCACCTTCAACTTTCTCTGGGCGGCTCTAAATAAACTGCAAGAAGAAACCGATGCGTAGCATCAGGGCAGCGCAGATTTTTTTCAAAAGGAGGAATCAAACGTGTATTTATTTGCAAATTTTATTGTTTATACACTTTAAAGGGAATATATCAGGCTTTTCAAAACGGTCTAGGTGTATGACTTAAAATTGATAAATAATTATATTTTCTATTCTGAAGAGCCTTAACCTAATGAATTGAATTGAATTGAATGTTGTTAACGGCTCATCAACACAGTATAGGTTATTTAGAGCCGCCCTAGAGAGAGGGGAAGGATACATAGGAATCCCGGAACCTGCCCTACTTTTATTATCAAATAGATTCCTATGGTTCTTTAACGTGCTCGGAGGATAGACCAATACACGGGACCGCCCGGTTTACGTCCCCATCCGACGGACGAGGCTAAGGGAAAGTGTCTTGCCCAAGAAGTGTCTTGTCCTGTTACAAATCCGCCGCGCTACCGACTAAATGTGATCCCTTATTTGCAAAGGAATTGATTCTGCACAGCAATATGTGCTATCCTAGGTTACGCACCAGGGTTAATTTCAGCATTTTACGTCCGATTCCGTCCTAGCTATATGGTGTATTCAAAGTTTAAACCTTAACAATATGGTTCGAACATTATATTTTGATTGATATAAGACAGTGTTTTATCATGAATCCGTCTAGGAATGCAAAAGTTATTGAATGCTATATGACCTTTGTCCTCTATATGTCACGTGCTCCTCCATATGCAGCATCAAAAACCAATAACAAATATAGGCTGCGCACTCAAAGCGCGCCACCAATAATAATTGTGTTGATGAGTCATTAAAAAGAATCAGTTCAGCTCAATTTCCTTATTTAGTCAAGACTCAACATGTTATAATACCAATATTCATTCTCTCAGGACATGCATTGAGTGCATTCTCTGGCGTGGCTCTAAATAACCTGCAACGTGTTGATGAGCCATTAAACAAGATTCAGTTCAATCTAATTTCCTTATTTAGTCATTATTTCACCAATCAATATGTTATAATACCACATTCCACTCTCTCAGGGGTATATATTAGACATCAGTTGTTGTGTATACTCTGGGGCGGCTCTAAATAACCTGTAATGTGTTGATGAGCCGTTGAACAATATTCATTTATATTCACTTTCTTTAATTCAGTCATATATTTCACCATGCAATACATTATAATACAACCTTCTACTTTCTCTGGGCGACTCTAAATAACCTATAATATGTTTACGAGCCATTAAACAAGATTCACTTCAATTCAATTTCCTTATTTAGACACCACTCAATACATTATAATACCAATTTCCACTCTCTCAGGATGTGCATTTAAACAACATTCTGTTCAATTCCGTTTTCTTATTTAGTCATTATATCATCACTCAATATGTTAAAATACCATTTATAATTAGTAGTATGTAACTTTTTGAGGTTTTCATTATGTATTTTCACATCAAAAAATAAATATATATACTACAATTATACGTTAAATAACAGGAAACATAATTATAAACTTAGTGGAATCTTATGTAAATAGAAAAGTCATAGTATACAATCTATAATATGACGACAAGCGGCAATAAGAATAAATATTGTAGTATATAATATATTTATTTTAATTCAATGCATTAGAATTAAAGCATCTTGTGTGTTTTTTGTGTAAAATTAATTGTGAGTTCAATTGGTGTAGCAAAGGCAGAGAACGAAATGGAAAAGTGAAATGAAAATGAAATGTTTTTATTTTTTTTAAATGTTTTAAAATAAACGTGCAATCTATGTGCTTCGCTTTAATGAAGGAAGAGCTATATTCGCAATTTTTATATTAAGCTTAACGAGCTGGACGGCGAACTGAAACTATAGCTTAGTTCCGGCTATATGCATTCTTAAAAGTCTGACTTTTGACTGTAAATAATGTTCCAATGCACAATTATATAAAAAACACACTCTGAATATGTCCATGTATGAATAATTACAATTTACATACGGTATTAATACGATCAAATGTACCATATATATTTTTTAAGTTCATGCCGTACAAAAACAACATTTTTGATGTGCAAAAATAAAAATTGTATGTACAACTCTGTAAGTGTGTCAGAACTCTGCCAAGACTTGAACCCGGATTTCTTTTCTCGAAAGAAAAGCGTGTTTCTTTACACTACAGAGATCGCCCAGACATCACAAAAGAGTGTACAAAACTAGGCAAAACTAATAAACATTTACACCTTTTCAAACTAAAACTATCACTGAAGTTTTTTAATACCCCTGCAAACGCATACCCCACAACTATATGCACATCTCCACCTCATACAGATGCTTCTCACAAAGCTTCTCACAAAGTTTGGCAAAAATCCATATATATATATTGGACTTATGGAGAAATAGCACCTTTTTCTTAGAAAAATATTCAAGGGGCCAGAACTGACATCAAACAGCACTGAACCAAAACCCCACTATGATGTGCGTATCTCCATATGATGCACATGTTTCTCACACAGTTTGTTGAAACCCCATTAGGTGCATGGTTATAGTAGTTTCAGAGGACTAGTCGCTACAAGTTTTCATTATATAACTCTATGTAAACATGGCTGGCGGCCATGTTTAACGTCAAATCAAAATAATTTTTGACAAGGATCAACATCATGTCATACAGATCATTTTAGAAAAAGTCCCATATCAATATCACTTATAGTTTTCAGGAAGTAGTCACTACAAACTTGTATTTTGAAAATCTATTTTTAGCCATGGCCCATCCTGAATTCCGGCCAACCTGAAATTTTGCTAGGATCAATTAGACATCAAGAGCAACATTCCTGTGAAGTTTCATGAAAATTCGTCGAGTAGTTACAGAAAAGTAGTCGCTACAAGTTTTTACTAGATAACTCTATGTAAATAAAGATGGCCGCTGACAGCCATGTTTAACATCGAATCAAAACGATTTTCGACATGGACCAACATCATGTCATGTTGATCATTTTAGAAGAAGTCCCATATCAATATCACTTATAGTTTTCAAGAAGTAGTCGCTACAAACTTGTTTTTTGAAAATCTATTTTTAGCTGTGGTGGCCATCTTGAATTTCCAGCTGACCTGAAGTTTTGCTAGGATCACTAAGACATCAAGAGCAACATTTGTGTGAAGTTTCAGAGGAGTAGTCGCTACAAGTTTTTATTTATATAACTCCATGTAAACAAAGATAGCCAACAGCAGCCATGTTTAACGTCGAATCAAAATAGTTTTCGACAAGGATCAACATCATGTCATACTGATCATTTTAGGAAAAGACGCATATCAATATAACTTACAGTTTTCAAGAAGTAGTCGCTACAAACTTGTTTTTTTTTAAATTTATTTTTAGCCGTGGCGGCCATCTTTAATTTCTGGCCGACCTGAAATTTTGCTAGGATCAATTAGACAACAAGAGCAAAATTCCTGTGAAGTTTCATGAAAATCCGTCAAGTAGTTTCTGAGTGTTAGTAGCTACAAGTTTTCATTATATAACTCTTATGTAAACAAAGATGGCCGCTGGCGGCCATGTTTAGCGTCACATCAAAATCATTTTCAACAAGGATCAACATCATTCCATACTGATAATTTCAGAAAAAGATCAATATCACTTATAGTTTTCAAGAAGTACTCGCTACAAACTTGTTTTTTGAAAATCTATTTTAGCTGTGGCGGCCATCTTGAATTTCCGGCCTGAAACCTGAAATTTTGCTAGAATCATTTAGACATCAAGAGCAACATTCCTGTGAAGTTTCATGGAAATCCGTTGAGTAATTTCAGAGTAGTAGTCGCTACAAGTTTTTACTAAATAACTCTATGTAAACAAAGATGACCGCTGGCAGCCATGTTTAACGTCGAATCAAAACGATTTTCAACAAGGACCAACTTCATGTCATGCTGATAATTTAAGAAAAAGTCACATATCAATATCACTTAAGAGTTTTCAAGAAGTAATCGCTACAAACTTGTTTTTTAAAAATCTATTTTTAGATTTGGCGGCCATCTTGGAATTCACATCAACATAAATATTTGCTAGGATCAACTAGACTTCATGGGCAACATTTCTGTAAAGATTCATGAAAATCCATTCAGTAGATTCAGAGGAGTAGTCGGTACAAAAAAAGTTTACGGACAGACAGACGGACGACGGACACCGCACCATGGCATAAGTTCTGCTGATCTCTGATCAGTAGAGCAAAAAATGGACTATATAAAAAATGTTAATCCATAATATTCGAATTTATTTAACTGCTATTTGCTTAATACTGCCTTAACTGTTTGTAAACCATCCACCCGTCTGTCTGTCCATCCATCCAATTTATCCTAATAAAAGTTATTGCATGGAAACCAAAATATGACCTGGCAACAGAGGGATGCTCATACTAAGCACTAAATGCCTCCACATCTGCATTGCAGACTTGCCGTAATATAAAACACACCAAATTACTGTATTTCTTTACTAAAATCACTCTGACATTGAAATAGTTTAAAACATAAATCTGAAAATTACCTTTTGGACTAGGAAATAGTCAACCCCATGGTTCAGCCACAGTTGAACAGTGTACGAGGGTATTATGAAAACACTACCACCATTCCCATTGTTGGTTTCTCTCTGGAGAAGTGTAGGTCCTATATAAACATATAAAAAGAGAATTTATTACACATTTAATACCAGAAATGTTGAATAGCCAATTAATGCCTCCACTAAATGCAAAACTTCCAAGTGTGTGACCTTGACCTTGTGGTCGCAGGTGATCAGAAATATAATGTTAGTAATCAAGAAATAAAACATGGAAGTATTTTCATTTTGAAAATATGAGCGAAAATATAACATTTTACACAAAGCATACCTAAGCAAAACTTCCAAGTGTGTGACCTTGACCTTGTGGTTGCAGACATTTAGTGTGTGAATGAGTGCGTGCGTGATTCTAAGGATTATAGTTCCTCCGACCTGATTGCCACCAGAGAATCATGGTACAACTATGCACAGTGGAGTGTAGACTGTCTATGAGTGATTGTGTGTAAGTGCAATGTATCTATCTAGTCTACTTGAAGCAGATATAGTTCTGCCACACTGGAATACCAGCCATGATTGTACATGATACCACACGCAGTCACATTATTGTGACACCTGGTCAACCAGAAGTAGTACTACCCATTATTTGTCAATTATTTGAAAATCTATTTTTAGCCATGGTGGCCAACTTGAATTTCCGGCTGACCTGAAATTTTGCTAGGATCAATTAGACATCAAGAGCAACATTCCTGAAAAGTTCATGAAAATCCGCCAAGTAGTTTCAGAGAAGTAGTCGCTACAAGTTTTTACTATATAACTCTATGTAAACAAGGATGGCCACTGGCAGCCATGTTTAACGTTGAATCAAAATGGTTTTTGACAAGGACCAACAACATGTCATGCTGATCATTTTAGAAAAAGTCCCATATCAATATCACTTATAGTTTTCAAGAAGTAGTCACTACAAACTTGTATTTTAAGTAGAGCTAAAAACCAACAGTCTTCGAAATTAGCTCAGCTGGTAGCCCGAAGCCCGCGGTCAGTAAAAATCAAGTCGGGCATGTAAATTTTGCAAGCTGACATGCCCGTTAGATGAAAATGTTACACTAAAATGAATCAGAATGAAATTGGACCGTAAAAATTAACAAATTTGTGTGTAAACTAATTTAAAAGTTGATTTATTTTGTTTATACATTGCTGGAACAAAGTGGGAGGGGTATACTGAAATCACCTTGTACGTCTGTCCGTAGACGCAATTCTTGTCCGGGCTATTTCTCAATAACTTCTTAGAATTTTGCGAAACTTGCTAGGAAGTATCAATATCGAGTGGACATGCGCATACTGTCATGACTTTCTGGTTCGATAAATTTCCAATGATTTATGGCCCTTTGTATTTCTAATATACATATATATAATACGAAATTCTTGTCCGGGCTATATTTCTCTAAAACTCCTTGTTAGAATTTATTGAAACTTGCTAGGAAGTATCAATATCAAGTGGAGATGTGCATACTTATTTTATTTGAGTACCTTAAATCAATAAGGATTTCAGATTGTTTTTATTAAATAGTGATAAACGACTTGAGGCCTCCCTTGACATTGTCTACCTTGGTTACCATTTCTGAACTCTACAAGCAAGAATATGTTTTAGAATCGACACAATAAGTGCACAATATTTGCGTCTGGATCACTTTGACATAACCATTTCCAATTAAAACATTTGAATACTATTTAGTAACGTCAAGAGCATACATACTGGCTTTATTTTTATAGTTTTTCGACTTGGCTCATTGTAGTAGGGCCTCCTATCGAGGAGCAATGGAACAAAAAGAAGGAATGACACCTGCGGGCTGTTTAGTGTGACTGATACATTACGCAGTAAATTCATGTTCATCAGTTCATTAGTATGTACACAATTTGCGATATTACTTTTCTTAACTGCTAACTTTCTATCCAACGGAATATGTTGTAGACAAAACACAGTGCAATAAATAAATCTAAATGTTGAGCTTATAAAAAAAAGTTCAATTTAATGTCGTCACCAAATGCCATACACATGTGAATAAGTTCTAAAACGAACTAAAAATTACCATGGATGACGACATCGCGTTCATTTTAATAGAAATATCAGCCAAGTATTTAGAATATATTTAAGGCAAGACAAACATTTGCTTCCCCGTGTTTGTACTGTGTTTGTGATTAGCTCAAGACGTACAGTTGTAATTAATCACGAGAATATGGCTAACAAAACAAACATAAGGAAACATGACACTTAGTCAAGTATTTCACGTTAATACTGTCATTGTTCCGAAACTATAATAGTTCAATAGGAAATTCAAATTCCGAAGTCATATGATCTATTTGTTATTCGAGACACGTTGCTACAAAATGATTGTGGGTGTGACTTTGTGTGTTTTTGGTTGACTGTGGTCATTGAAATCTGCATTTATATCTACTTCTATAGGACAATGTTTCTCTCCTTTTGATATATATTATGTCTGATAGCCGAATCTTCAACGATGCAGGCAGTATATTTTAATGATACAAACGATATATGTATACAGGCAAGACTAAATATCACCTTCCGTCTATTCACACCGAGTGTCCCTTTATTTCAGTTATGTTTGCCATACTTAAACTTTTCAATAGCAAAACACTATATCCGTTCAATCACAAACGATACCATTGGTTACAAACCAAATATTAGGCTGTACAATAAGAATCACACAATGAAATATATTTATGGTTATATTTATGTATGGTTATATTGTATTACATTTGTCAAAATGACATTACTCATGCATTTCTTGTTGATGACGTATGTAGGGCTATAATGTTATAGTCATTTGAAAAAGAAGAAAAAAATATGAAGTTAACAGATAACACAATCAAATTGTTAGTCTTCCCCTTCAACGTGTCTCACCTTTTTATTGAATACTGCTTATTGGTTTATATGGCAAACGTAATTCTGTTCATTTTAACTGTTTGTTTAAGTATAGGAACATAATATATTTATAGAAATTTTAAACCTGTATGAAAAGCGATCGCTACTAAAATTTAAGGTCGGAGATAGTGGTGTTGGTTCTTCGTAGTCTAGTACTATTATTTGTTTGTGAGGGTTCGAAGGGGTGATAGGTTGAAAAATTCTTGTTTTTTTTAACTGTAGAGTATATTTGAAATATTTGTTATTTGGTCTGAATTGTCAATGTATCTTAAGAAGATCCGACAATATATTCAGTGATTTAGATTAGAGACATGATCTTTCTTACGACAAAGCAGTTTCAGGAGATTAAAGAAACACAGAAGTAAACCGTGAAATTAATAACTTAACTACTACCAGTATAAAGGAATTGGGATATTTTAATCATGTTTCTTTGTGATTCGTTGGGTTATACTTTGGTGATCAGTTCTACTTTGATATAATAGATCGTCTTCAATAAAATGGATTAAAATAAGTATACCTTCTAGTGAAGCAGGGTATATGTGTGTTAAGTAGATATATAAACGATTCAATATAATACAACAATCTACTTCTGTTTCAGTAAATAGTTAAAAACTATTCATCTACGGAATGACTATTGACCTCAATAGTCACTCCTGAGGATGAATAGTATACAACGATCTACTTCGGTCAATGGTTAAAACTATTCATCCAAGGCAGTGACTATTGACCCGAAGCAGTAAACTATTGACTGAGACAAAGTATATATATTGAATCGTATAAACTCCATTAGTTTGCTTATACTTTTTGCTTACTTGTTTACATGCATGACGTCACGTCATGGAAAGCATAACGTCATTCTCAGACTATTGACCTGCAAAAAAAGACCATTGACCGCAAAACCAGACTGAACCGGATAGGAAACGTTCTCAAATCAATAGTTCATACTAATAATTTACACGTGACTGCCATTTAGCCAATGAAAACTACGTATTTAAAATGATATATAATAACAATATCTACTTTTGTTGGGGCCAATGGTTAAAACTATTCATCCAAACGAGTGACTATCGCCTTGCTCAATAGTTTACTGCTGAGGGTCGATAGTCATTCCCAAGGATGAATAGTTTGAACTATTTACTGAAACAGAAGTAGATAGTTGTTTTATTATATTGAATCGTATAAACTCCATTAGTTTGCTTACTTTTTACATGCACGACGTCATGTCATGGGAAAGTGTAACCTCATTCTCCGACTATTGACCTGCAAAAAATGACTATTGACCGCAAAACAAGATTGAACCAGATAGGAAACATTCTAAAGTCAATAGTTCATACTAATGGCTTACGCATTACTGCCTTTTAGCCAGTGAAAACTACGCATTAAATTTAAAAGGATATATAATAAACAAGAGGTCAATGACCTTGAAGCTCTACTAAGTGATTTTGATTTCAGAAGTAGTCGCTACAAACTTGTTTTTTGAAAATTTATTTTTAGCCGTGGCGGCCATCTTGAATTTCCATCCGACCTGAAATTTTGCTAGGATCAATTAGACATCAAGAGCAACATTCCTGTGAAGTTTCATGAAAATCCGTCAAGTAGTTTCAGAGGAGTACCCAAACCAAAATTAAGCTAACAGTGTACATGTAAGCTTGCTGCAAGCTTGGCGCAAGCTTGCGCGGGCTTGCGCAAGCTTGTGGATTTGTCTGCAAGCTTCTCATTCATTTTATGCAAGCTTGCGATCTAGCTCGCATTGAGCGCAAGCTTGCAGTTGAGGACTTAGAGAAATTTTGTCAAACCCCTGCAGAAATAAATTCAAGCATTTTTTCATTCTTAAGAATTCTTTAAAATTACAAGGAAGTTCGATGTTTTCTCTCTTGGAAAGACATTGGATTTCCTTGGAATGAAAACTCCTAGAAATTCCATGGAATTCTCAAGATTGTTTCTTTGAGAAAGCTTGGAAAACATTGGATTTTTAATCCATCAAAATCCAATGTTTTTCCCTTTGCATAAACATTGGATTTCTTTGGACTTCTACTCTCTGTCCATCAGCATATACTCCAGAAAAGCTTGGAAAAGCTTGGACTTGAATTCTTGACCAGAAAAAAAGTCCAATCTTTTCCAATATTTTCACAATTGGAAAAATATTGGTATACTTTGGACTTATTTACTACTACTGCTGCTGTTACTACTACTACTACTGCTGCTGCTGTTACTACTACATGCACTACTTCTACTACTACTGCTGTTACTACTACTGCTGATGTTACTACTACTACTACTGCTGCTGCTGTTACTACTACTACTATACTGCTCTACTACTACTACTTGTAATATTACTGCTGTTGTTGCTGCTGCTACTGCTGTTACTACTACATGCACTACTTCTACTACTACTGCTGTTACTACTACTACTGCTGCTGTTACTACTTCTACTACTACTACTGCTGTTACTACTTCTACTATGTACATGTATCAGATAAGGATCATTCCAAAATACTGAAAAACAGAAAGGTCTTAATGCAGCACCCTTTGTATTGGCAAGTCAGGATAAATTCCCAAGAGAATCATTGCCAGATGTGAGGTGATAAGAGGATAATGTCCATCTATTGGCCATACATTAGGGGTACATTTACATAATTGTTCGGCGCCCCTTGAGGGCGCCGGACATACTGTGGTAGTACTTTGACCTTAGGCATGGGGAATGACCTTAGGCATGGGGAATCAAAAGGACTGATAGTTGAGTATGTTTGGATTGTAATTGAAAATG
The DNA here is from genome assembly GCA_037043455.1 of Cyrtodaria siliqua. Classification (NCBI taxonomy): domain Eukaryota; kingdom Metazoa; phylum Mollusca; class Bivalvia; order Adapedonta; family Hiatellidae; genus Cyrtodaria; species Cyrtodaria siliqua. The sequence goes on from JAWPHD010006471.1 coordinate 102,145, forward strand.
TTTAAATGGCATTTAAAGCATGCTATAAAACGCACCAGAATAAGATATAAAACACAAGAGATAAAACTGCTTAGCGATTTCTTGAATTTCTGTAAGAAATGATGCACCAATAATTCAAAAATTATACAAAATCATTTCATTAAAACGATGTCTCCCTGTATTTTGACTGAAAACGAGTCAAATGCGTAATACGAATTTTAGAAAAATTAACGAAATTTATCGATCGTAATATCTGCGTTTCAAATGTTTTCACATATTGTTCTCGTTTTTAAATCGTTTTGATTAATTATTATTGCCAAATTACATTAAATGTTGCTAAGAAATGAGAAAATACGATGATATATTGGAAAGTTTTGGCATTTAAATTTCGTTTACGGGAAATCGCTAATTTTGTAATGCTTCATTTTGACTGTCAAATGCAGACTAATGTATTGAAAACGAAAGTAGATTTATGAGCGCAGACTCGGAATCAAAAATATTCAAAATTATGCGACTTGCAGTCGAAATGGTGTTATGAAAAGGGTTGTAATAGATTTGTTTGAACCCATCCCACTTTACTTTTGAAAATCCCCCACATTTTTAGAGGAAGGGGGGAAAATCCCCCCTGCTTTTTAGATCCTAGATTGGACACTGCATTTTATATTGTTTTCTAAGCTGAACTGGCTTGTGCAAGATCAGCTTTACCATAGGCTGTCATCCATCTGTCTTCTTCTCAGTAACCAACACTGAAATTTTCATGAAACATTATGTTAAGCATCTTAGCATTGACCTTTCAAGTTTGTTCAAATTGGGTGGATCATGTCATTTACTAAGTTATAAAATTAACTTATGTATAACCTTACCCTTACCAAAAATATAGGCTTCTGGCGACTATTTGCTGCAACTCTGCGGCAAACATTGCTGCAAAGCTGCGGCGAACAAGTTTGCGGCGATGTTGCGGTACACTTTTATCATGCAAATGAGGTCTGCGGCAAAGTTGCAGCGAACAAATATGCAAATGAGGTTCTGGTGATGTTCCGGCGATGTTCAACGCAACTTTGCCGCAGACCTCATTTGCATGGTAAAAGTGTGCGGCAACTTTGCAGCAAACTTCATTTGCATAATGCTTTTAGCTGTAATCTTCTGGCGATGTTCGCTGCAACTTTGCATCAAACTTCATTTGCATAAAATGTTTCTCTGCACTGTTCTGGCGATGCTTGTGGTGATGTTCGCTGCAAAGTTGCGGCAATGTTCGCCAACACATCGCGGCAAAGTTCTTCAAAATAAATAAGGACTGAAATTATGAAATGGAACAATAGTGCGCTGTTTTAAAAAAACATATTTAGATCAAAAACATGAATTTTTTTCACTATTTAACATGGACTGCACCAAATTTAAATAAATGGAAAAGATTTAAATAAATCTACACTAAATAAATTCTCTCGATTTAAAGTATATCCTTACGGTTTGTTATGGGGGGTTGCGGGTGTCCGACCAAAGTTGACATTTCAAAATGTCTCGTAAGGGTCCCATGCCTAGTTAGGAAATTCCTCACGGGTGTATGTCTCACGCCCAGTGTTTTACATGTGCTCATGGCGATGTCAACCGCTGTCATTTCTACTTTACTCCCATTTTCATGGAGATGTCGGCCGCTGTCATTTCTGCATTACTCCCATTTTCATGGAGATGTTGACCACTGTCATTTCTGCATTACTCCCATTTTATGGAGATGTCGACCTCTGTCATTCATGCATTACTCTCATTTTATGGAGATGTCGACCGCTGTCATTTCTGCATTACTCCCATTATCATGGCGATGTCGACTGCTGTCATTCCTGCATTACTCCTATTTTCATGGAGATGTCGACCGCTGTCAATTCTGCATTACACTCATTTTCATTGAGATGTCGACCGCTGTCATTTCTGTATTACTCCCATTTTATGGAGATGTCGACCGCTGTCATTTCTGCATTACACCGATTGTCGTGGAGATGTCGGCCGCTGTCATTTCTGCATTACTCCCATTTTATGGAGATGTCGACCGCTGTCATTTCTGCATTACTCTCATTTTCATGGAGATGTCGAGCGCTGCCATTTCTGCATTACTCTCATTTTCATGGAGACGTCGAGCACTGTCATTTCTGCATGACTCCCATTTTTATGGAGATGTCGAGCGCTGTCATTGCGCATTACTCTCACTTTTACAGAGATGTCGACCGTTGTTATTCCTGCAATACAGTCATTTCATAGAGATGTTGAGCTCTGTCATTTCTACATTACTCTCATTTTTATGGAGATGTCGAGCGCTGTCATTTCTGCATTATTCCCATTATCATGGAGATGTCGAGCGGTCATTTCTGCATTACTACCATTATCATGGAGATGTCGAGCGGTGTCATTTTCATGGAGATGTCGAGAGCTGTCAATTCTGCATTACTCTCATTTTCACGGAGATGTCGAGTGCTGTCATTTCTGCATTACTCCCATTATCATGGAGATGTCGAGCGCTGTCATTTCTGCATCACTCCCATTTTTATGGAGATGTCAAGCGCTGTCATTGCGCATTACTCTCACTTTTACAGAGATTTCGAGTGCTGTTATTCCTGCATTATCTCCTTTTCATAGAGATGTCGACCGCAGTCATTTCTGCATTTCTCTCATGTTTATGGAGATGTCGAGCGCGGTCATTTCTGCATTACTCCCATTTTCATGGAAATGTCGAACATCATCCTAACTGTAGCAGTCCAATAGGCACTTGGTGCCTGGATATCTTAGAATCAGCACCAGACCCTTAGGACAGAGCGACAAACATAAATATAAACATTTACCAATTTTCTTTTTAAAATTTCAATAATCTCAGTTAAATTTTTACCTGTCCATGTGCTTGAATACCCATTTTATTAAATTGTTTTCTTCCTGTGCCAATTTTTTTTATAAAACTGTATATTTTTGTGTGTTTTTTTTTATTTTTTTTTACGGGTATAAATAAAAATATCATGATCATATTCACAAGTGCTATTAAATAGCAGATTCATTTCAAATTACAACTGAAAAAGTCGGCATTACCACTGTTAGTAGCGCACTGGGCTTTGAATCCAGAGGTCAGTTGGATCCTCAGACAGTACCATGTTGTCTTTAAACATGACACTATTTCTATAGCGTACACCCTTTATAATGATTGACATGCAACATTGTGTCTTATTGTCCCTCGTCTCCAGCCACTAATTCAAATGAGTAGATTATCAGTTACCTGTATAGATGGTTCATGTGATACAGTACTAGGTTTAATAACAAAACAAAAACAATTAGTCTAAAACTGATCGTCTGTTGGCCCTTCATGGCATAAAAACGACGTTAAAAAATCAAACAGATATGTGAAGTGCATTGTCCATTAATTCTTGGCTTACTTAGCTTTCTCTCCAAATGTTTCAACAACGACTTTGTAATCACTCGGCATTCATCACCTTATCTTTCCATAAACTATTTATTTAAACCTAATGCAGTCAATTCATTTAACACATTTTAAGGAAAGTCCTGCAACGAAACCGTTTGGAAAATTGTCTGAATGACCTAGTTAATTCAAAATACATTTAACCAAGTCAACATAGCAACGTTTGTTAATATTATGTCCATGACCACTAAATATACCAAGGTTTAGTACTGATGATAAGATAGTTAAAATAACTGATAAACACGTGTACTGTTATTTAATAACGTATGTTTTAATTCTTCAAAATTTTGGCGCCGAATTGATGCTTTGCATCAAGTTTTTCTTGTATACTCTGAATTAACCTCTGTGTTACCTCTGATTTACTGAGAGTTGATTGGTTTAGCAAAATACTGGTTGGTCAGTTTGAAAATTTCTAACATGTTGGGAGCATGTTGGGAAACATGTTTTTGTTGATTATCTTATTTAATAAAGTACTACATTGTGAAATCATATTTATTGAAACTCTTGGTTCTGCTGGATACAAGTGTGGCTAGTCTCATATTTATATTTTACTGGAGGATTAAGATAGAAGCAGAATGAAATCTGATGTTTACAGGTATGTACTAATCTACTTCAAATCATCAATATGGCATACAATTAATGTTCAGCAAAGATTGTGAAATGTATCAGATTGCCAGCGAATTAATTTTATATTCATTAGAATGCTTGGACTAATTGTTTATTATATTTTAGACATTTTGACTGTTTTTAAAGCTGCTTAGACAGATGTCATTATCTTCCTTTAATCATTTTATCCAAACCTCTTTAAAACAGATGATATAAACAACTCTTAAACATGACTTGTATATGTTTGCACATGACAGTGATTTAAAAAATAATGTTGTTTAAATTAATTTTGTTAAAACAGACACATAATAAACTCTGGTTAAAACTACTATTTTAGAACTGAAAGAGACTGCTTTCGTTAGGGGCCATGACATGCGGGTACCAGACAAACCAGGAGATGAAGTCTTGGATGAAACAGGTTCCATATTTGGCATGCAAAAGTAAGTTTCCCATGTATCTTTGTTTAGACTATAATAGTATATACATTTAGGAAATGCAGTACACACACTACTAGTCTTATCTGATGATTCTGCTCTCGTACTTAAGAAATATATTGAAAAAGTAGATTGGGTACATTACATTTATGTACGCTAATTGTCATATTTTATCCACCATTAAATTCTAGATCTGCCATTTATTCTTAGTTAAATTTAGTATATAGTAAATAGGAAAATGCAAATGATGATCTCTGTATTTTCTTTCAGAATATGTCAGACATAGACCATGGACCAAGAAACACAGGATGAACACATTACGGGGAAAGATTTATGATTCTTATATATGGTTATATACCTTATAAGTACATTATTTTGTAGTGTTTGTTATATTTGTTTTTCATTTTAATGGTTTTAAATGAGATATATGTTTCACATAATATTTCAGTTCTTATTCTAATTCAAATTGTCACCAAAAAAAATCTTAAATCGATCATATCAATGTTAATGGGCAGATGTTCAAATGATGCAAATTCAACCTGAAAGAACATTCCGATTAATTTTAAATATCTTTTTTTTTCTAAAAGATTAACTTAGTTTAAACACAAAATATCAAGAAAACTTGTATAACCATTGTCAAATGTGTTGCTGTGAATTTATTTTATTAAAAAATAAATAAAAAATATGAATATTTTATCCTTTTCACCAGCAATGCAAGTCCAAAGAAATCTTATATTGTTTCTGCTTTATGTTTTTGTAGTGAACTTAGAATTCCTAGGAAATCCTAACAATATCCAATATTTTTCTGTTTTGAAATTCCTATGAATTCCAGTGTTTTTCTGTTTAGATTCTAATTAGAGCACAAGCTTATTTGGTTAGCTCAAGCAGGCTAATTTGGTAAGCTTGCGCGAGCTTGTTTTGCAAGCTTATTCGGTTAGCTCGTGCAAGGTAATTACAGCGCAAGCTTATTTGGTTAGCTTGCGCAGGCTTGTTTTGCAAGCTTATACGGTTAGCTCGCGCAAGCTAATTACAGCGCAAGCTTATTTGGTTAGCTTGCGCAGGCTTGTTTTGCAAGCTTGCGCAAGCTCAAACTTGCGTTTGTCTGCAAGCTAGTTTTTATTTGGCAAGCTTGCGCAAGCTCGCCGCGATGTTCCAAATACGCGCTTACCGTCAGCTTGCGATTTATGCTTGCGGCAAGCTTGTTGCAAGCTTGCAGATGGAGCTTACGATTTTGGTTTGGGTTGTTCCCAGTCAAATTTACTTGTCCCCGCATTTCATGTAAAAGCGATACAAAAACAAGATCAATCATGAAAGTGACATTACATTCCCGCAGTTGCATTCCACCAGGGCTTTATATTTATCAGCCCAGATTCAACCAATAACAAGAGGTCAATGACCTTGAAGCTCTACTGATTGATTTTGATTTCAGGAAGTAGTCGCTACAAACTTGTTTTTTGAAAAATTATTTTTAGCCTTGGCGGCCATCTTGAATTTCCGGCCGACCTGAAATTTTGCTAGGATCAATTAGACATCAAGAGCAACATTCCTGTGAAGTTTCATGAAAATCCGTCAAGTAGTTTCAGAGGAGTAGTCGCTACAAGTTTTCATTATATAACCCTATGTAAACAAAGATGGCCGCTGACAGCCATGTTTAACATTGAATCAAAACGATTTTTGACAAGGACCAACATCATGTCATGCTGATCATTTTAGAGAAAGTCCCATATCAATATCTCTTATAGTTTTCAAGAAGTAGTCACTACAAACTTGTATTTTGAAAATTTATTTTTAGCCATGGTGGCCATCTTGAATTTCCGGCCGACCTTAAATTTTGCTAGGATCAATTAGCCATCAAGAGCAACATTCCTGTGAAGTTTCATGAAAATCCGCCAAATAGTTTCAGAGGAGTAGTCGCTACAAGTTTTTACTATATAACTCTATGTAAACAAAGATGGCCGCTGGCAGCCGTGTTTAACGTCGAATCATAACGATTTTTAACAAAGACCAACATCATGTCATGCTGATCATTTTAGAAAAAGTCCCATATCAATATCACTTATAGTTTTCAAGAAGTAGTCGCTACAAACTTATTTTTTAAAAATCTAATTTTAGCAGTGGCGGCCATCTTGAATTTCCGGCCGACCTGAAATTTTGCTAGGATCAATTAGACATCAAGAGCAACATTCCTGAAAAGTTTCATGAAAATCCCCCAAGTAGTTTCAGAGAAGTAGTCGCTACAAGTTTTTACTATATAACTCTATGTAAACAAAGATGGCCACTGGCAGCCATGTTTAACGTTGAATCAAAATGGTTTTTGACAAGGACCAACATCATGTCATGCTGATCATTTTAGAAAAAGTCCCATATCAATATCACTTATAGTTTTCAAGAAGTACGCGTAGTCGCTACAATTTTGTTTTATAAAAACCTATTTTTAGATTTAGCGGCCATCTTGGATTTCACATCAACATGAATTTTTGCTAGGATCAACTAGACTTCATGGGCAACATTTCTGTAAAGTTTCATGAAAATCCATTCAGTAGTTTCAGAGGAGTAGTCGATACAATAAAAGTTCACGGACGGACAGACAGACGGACAGACGGACGTACACAAAATCAGGCTTTGTGTGACTCAAAACTTGTGTGACTGCAATTTTTTAATGCTTTAAATGAAGAAATGAAGAAATAGACTATCTCCTGCGCATAGAGACATACTTGCTTGTGTGTCAGTCACACAAGAAAAAAAAGTCACACAAGTATACTTTATACACAAAAAAAGACACACAAGGCCCTCCTGTAAACTCGGACGGACGGACGACGGACACCGCACCACGGCATAAGCTCTGCTGATCTCTGATATGTTTTGATGTTTTTCAGTCACAAGCTTTAAATTTCTTGTTATAAAATTTAGTTGTCCGTAGGACAGGTCACCTGGGACAATTAACTTGTCCCCAGTAAAATCTACATGGCACAGTACAAGGGGACAACTGTTAATGTCAAACCCTGTTCTTTTATTAGTGACAACAATGTGTTGTTAAAGGGACACTCATTCCAAATTTTGAATTTTGATAAGGGCCAATACAACACTAATAAGGCCAATACAACACTGATAAGGCCAATACAATACTGATAAGGGTCAATAAAACTGATAAGGGTCAGTACAACACTGATACGGGCCAATAAAACACTGATAAGGGCCAATACAACACTGATAAGGCCAATACAATACTGATAAGGGTCAATAAAACTGATAAGGGTCAGTACAACACTGATATGGGTCAATACAACACTGATATGGGTCAATACAGCACTGATAAGGGCCAATAAAATACTGATAAGGGCCAATAAAACACTGATAAGGGTCAACACAACACTGATAAGGGCCAATAAGACATTGATAAGGGCCAATACAACACTGATAAGGGCCAATACAACACTGATAAGGGCCAATACAACACTGATAAGGGCCAATAAAACACTGATCAGAGCCAATAAAACACTGATAAGGGCCAATACAACACTGATAAGGGCCAATACAACTGATAAGGGCCAATACAACACTAATACGGACCAATCAAACACTGATAAGGGTCAATACAACACTTATAAGGGCCAATACCAATACAACACTGATAAGAGTCAATACAACACTGATAAGGGCCAGTACAACACTGATAAGGAACAATACAAATACAACACTTATTAAGTCCAATACAACACTGATGGGACCAATAGAACACTAACAAGGTCCAATACCAAAACATCACTGATAAGGGTCAATACAATACTTATAATGGACAATACCAATACAATACTAATTATGTCCAATACAACACTGATGATGTCCAATACAACACAGATAAGGGTCAATACAACACTTATAAGGGCCAATACCAATACAATACTGATAAGAGTCAATACAACACTGATAAGTGCCAATACAACACTGATAAGGGCCATTACAACACTGATAAGGAACAATACCAATACAATACTGATTATGTCCAATACAACACTGATGAAGTCCAATACAACACTGATGGGACCAATAGAACACTAACAAGGTCCAATACCAATACATCACTGATAAGGTCCAATACAACACTTATAATGGACAATACCAATACAATACTGATTATGTCCAATACAACACTGATGAAGTCCAATACAACACTGATGGGGACCAGTAAAACACTAACAATGTACAATACCAATACAACACTGATAAGGACCAATACAACACTTATAATAGACAATACTGATACAACACTGATTATGTCCAATACAACACTGATGAAGTCCAATACAACACTGATGGGGACCAATACAACACTAACAATGTCCAATACAACACGGATAAGGGCCAATAAACACTGATAAGGGCCAATACAACAATGATGGGGACCAATACAACACTAACCAGGTCCAATACCAATACAACACTGATAAGGGCCAATGCAACACTGATAAGGGCCAATGCAACACTGATGATGGCCAATACAACACTGATAAGGACCAATACAACACTTATAAGGGCCAATACAGCACCGATGATGCTCAATACAACACTGATGGGGACCAATACAACACTAACATGGTCCCATACCAATACAACTATGATAAGGGCCAATACAACACTGATGAGGGCCAATACAACAATGATGGACCAATACAACACTGATGATGCTCAATACAAAACCGATAAGGACCATTACAACATTGATAAGGGCCAATACAACACTGAGAAGGGCCAATAAAACACTGATAAGGGTCAATACAACTGATAGGGGCTAATACAACACTGATAAAGGCCAATACAACACTGATACGGGACAATACAACACTGATATGGGCCAATAAAACACAGTGGAGTCACAAATTATGCTGTGAGAGGCTCTAATCAATGGAGTGTGGTATACTGACTTATTGATGTTTGTATACATGTGAATGACGATTTATGAAATGAATAGAAAAACAATCTTTAATAAACATATAAGGCCAAATAAAATTATACCTGAGTTTACTGTAAATCGACCGACCCTCTGAAAACACCCCCGACTCCTTTTTATTTTATTGAAAAAAAAAAAAAGAAAAAAAAATTAAAAAAAAAAAATGTTCATGAGATCAAGGTGCAATTTTCAATTTCGCGGTGCGGTTTTGAAAGCGTGTGAATTCCACGGTATACTGTGCACAGGACTGGTATAAAACAGTCAAAATGGCGTCTCCCAGTGCTGTTTTGGCTGTACAGTTGCAAAAATGTCAGCACATGGAAGCGCTAGCCTAATGTTATGGCGTGCACTCTCCATAAAGAATCAATGTTTCTAAAACAGTAGTATTAATGTGCATATGTTTACTTGCTTCTCAGCACTGAGCATTGGCATCGACTACTACTGCATTATAACTTCTTGAAGAAGTATGCCGTTCCATAATAATTTTCTGAACTCAACCTCAATATAGGCTCATAATAACTAACATGAGAAATTTATAAATATTTATTACTTTCTGATGTTAGACAAGTAATATACATGTTCATGTAAGTCAACACTTTTACAAAACTATTCAAATGGTCAATTAACATTTGACATTATAACTTTGAACAGGGCTTCTAAAATCGCCGGTTTGTCGGTCCGCAGACCAAATTCTGTTTCTCCGGACCGATTTTCTTTTCAAAATCTCTGTTAAAATCGGTCCCAGATATTTTATCTATCGGTCGTTAAAAAATCCACAATTACCTTGCACACTCCTTGAAATATGCCTTGCGGCAATATTCTTTGATCCATAACACGATTGTTTGTCACTCGCTGTGCGAAAGTAGGTCAATTTGGTCAATTTGGACTAAACCATTACCGATAGTAGGGAGTTTTCCGGAAGAGTCTATATAGCCATGTAGCACGCCTTTGATGTGTGATCAGTGAAAGTATATCACGCGTTCTGTCGGTTCACTGAAGCGAGTGTTACCGTCTGTGATTTCTTTGATATACCGTCAGTCGTAAGGTGTTAGCCTGTTTGCTTGTGTCGGTTTGTTTTTTTAAGTGGCCAAAGCTGGGACTGAAATTTGTTTGCGTCATTAAAATACCGAGATGTGTTAATTGTTTGTTTGATTTTTTTTTTACAATAACTTGGAGTATAATAATAAGAAAAGTGATCAAACCTGACACCGTTTTTTTTTTAAGTCGGACCGAAATTGTTTGCGTTAGTCGTAACATTTGGTATTAATTAAGCTAATTGATGAAAAACGATATTACTCAAATTTATGTAAAATCGTATATAATCCGCTAGTCCGCGCATGTTAGTCCGCGTTTTATACCTACCCGGTTTATTAGACATTTCCGGTTCAATTCCTCAAATGATCAACAATTTTAATATTGAGTGAAAATTATTCATTCAGTAAAGCGAAGACATGATGTCAGTCATTAAAATGTACAAATTGTGATAAAGTAAGTTAGAAATAATACAAATATAATACAAACATACATTTTAAATAGTTCTCTTTATCAATGACTGAACGGAACAAATTCATGGTGCAGCTGAAATGGTGGGTGGGGTACGGCGATTTCAGTGATTTTTTCAAAATAAGCGCGATTCTTACGGCAGTTAAAAATCTGGACCGATTTGCATTTTAAAATTTTAGAAGCCCTGACTTTGAATATTTTTTCAACTGTCTGGGAGGCAAGAACTGCTCTTGGTTTGTCAACCGCAGAATTGAACTGCAAGAACTGCTCTTGGTATGTCAACCTCAGAATTTGACTACACCTGTGGGTCCCCCATCCTTCCTGACGGTCATATACCGGTATTCAGGAAGATCATGGAAGTCAAGTCACTCATAACATGTCAGGCCCCACTGGAGATCACACTGTATGGAGCTGGACTGATCCCAGCCGACTCATGTACTCATTGCTGTTGGAGCTGACTCTCTTTCGGACTTGCGGAAAACATTTAAAACTGTTTTACCCGGGAAACAATAAAACATACACAATTTCATATTGTTATCTATTGTAGTTTTTAAAATACCACATTTTCCCATTCATCAAAGCTCATCCCCACCTTAAATGTAACTTCGTAAAAAAGTAAAATAAAAAAATAAAATAAAATAAAATGCCTACCTACCTACCCTATTTTTTTCAGCAATGTTACAGTAAACACAGGTATAATTTTATTTGGCCTAAATGTAAATTTAATAATTTAATGTCATAGCCGCTTATAGTTAAGCCAACATCTATAAATAATTAAAATTGTATTTAATACTAATACAATAATTTTTATTTTCATTTCATAACCTTATAATGAAAAATCATAATTATTTAGAGGATCTTAAATAAATAAATGAGAAGACATACATTAAAGCTTTTATTAATAATATACTTTGGTTTATTTTAAATAATTTGTATAATCAGAATAATAATAAAAGGGCTTATACAAGAAACTGTAAGATTTAATAGGGCTTTTTCTAGGTGTCTCATGGGCCGAAATATGGACCCTTTTCCAATGGAAAAGTGTTTTTTACCATTGTTGAAAAAAATTCACCATCTCAAAACTACATGTATGTTGTACCGATACATCCTTTATGGTACATACTAATCAATACAAGTGGTATGTTATTGATGTAATAGTGTTCCTACTAATACCGTTCAGGCTTTTACTACCTCGTCCTTACTTACAAGAAGTTGACGTAAATTCCCATACCTAATTAAAATTATGGAAAAAGCAATAGAAATACCAAAACATACGTATCAAAACGCAAAAGAAATGTTTGATACGCAATTCCTAGCCAATCGATCCCGTGTTTTCCTGTAAGTCATTGCTCAACGATCGCGTATTACCCCAGCATTCTCGCAATATCTTGAAACAAACTCAAAAATATACAAATATAGGTAAAAGACCGAAACTGTCGAGTGTTCAGACTGGTTCTGAATTTCATTTTTAATTGTGCGCGATTTACTCATTTTGTGTTGTTTGCTGGTATATCGTGTAGGAGCTTGATGATCTAAATGAAGCATCTGTTAAAAATGTCGACTAATAAATGCGGACGATAGAAAATACCGCAAATAATACTCAAATATATATACCATAATTAATTATTTTGAATAAAGTAAAATTAAAGTAAATTATCGGAGGCTAAAAAAGCATTGCAAAAATCATCTTAGATAAATCATCTTAGATGACATATTACTGAATGCTGTTTCATAGTTAAAGAATGTTTTATCATAGACTGAAGTTGATCGTAAAATGCAACAAAAATACTCTGAGAATCGTGTTGGTAAGATACACTAAATGATAAGGAAATACCCAATTGAAAACATTAGGGTGAGGTAAAATATGATGTTGAAAATGTTGTTGTCAAGATGGCCACCATGGCTAAAAACAGATTTTTAGCTCTACTGATCAGAGATCAGCAGAGCTTATGCCATGGTGCGGCATCCGCCGTCCGTCTGTCTGTAAACTTTTTTGTAGCGACTACTCCTCTGAAACTACTGAATGGATTTTCATGAAACTTTACAGAAATGTTGCCCATGAAGTCTAGTTGATCCTAGCAAAAATTCATGTTGATGTGAAATCCAAGATGATCGCCAACTCTAAAAATAGATTTTTAAACAAGAGGTCAATGACCTTGAAGCTCTACTGATTGATTTTGATTTCAGGAAGTAGTCGCTACAAACTTGTTTTTTGAAAATTTATTTTTAGCTGTGGTGGCCATCTTGAATTTCCGGCCTACCTGAAATTTTGCTCGGATCAATTAGACATCAAGAGCAACATTCCTGTGAAGTTTCATGAAAATCCGACAAGTAGTTTCAGAGGAGTAGTCGCTACAAGTTTTCATTATATAACTCTATGTAAACAAAGATGGCCGCTGACAGCCATGTTTAACATCGAATCAAAACGATTTTTGACAAGGACCAACATCATGACATGCTGATCATTTTAGAAAAAGTCCCATATCAATATCACTTATAGTTTTCAAGAAGTAGTCGCTACAAACTTGTATTTTAAAAATCTATTTTTAGCCATGGTGGCCATCTTGAATTTCCGGCCAACCTGAACTTTTGCTAGGATCAATTAGACATTAAGAGCAACATTCCTGTAAAGTTTCATGAAAATCCGCCAAGTTGTTTCAGAGGAGTAGTCGCTACAAGTTTTTACTATATAATTCTATGTAAACAAAGATGGCCGCTGGCAGCCATGTTTAACGTCGAATCAAAACGATTTTTGACAAAGCCCAACATCATGTCATGCTGATCATTTTAGAAAAAGTCCCATATCAATATCACTTATAGTTTTCAAAAAGTAGTCGCTACAAACTTGTATTTGAGAAATTATTTTTAGCCGTGGCGGCCATCTTGAATTTCCGGCCGACCTGAAATTTTGCTAGGATCAATTAAACATCAAGAGCAACATTCCTGTGAAGTTTCATGAAAATCTGTCAAGTAGTTTCAGAGGAGTAGTCGCTACAAGTTTTCATTATATAACTCTATGTAAACAAAGATGGCCGCTGGCAGCCATGTTTAACGTCGAATCAAAAAGATTTTCGACAAGGACCAACATCATGTCATGCTGATCATTTTAGAAAAAGTCCCATATCAATATCACTTATAGTTTTCAAGAAGTAGTCGCTACAAACTTGTATTTTAAAAATCTATTTTTAGCTTTGGTGGCCATCTTGGATTTCACATCAACATGAATTTTTGCTAGGATCAACTAGACTTCATGGGCAACATTTCTGTAAAGTTTCATGAATATTCATCCAGTAGTTTCGGCCCCAAATTAGGCATAAAAAAAACACTGGAGTTATATAATGAAAACTTGTAGCGACTACTCCTCTGAAACTACTTGACGGATTTTTATGAACTTCACAGGAATGTTGCTCTTGATGTCTAATCGATCCTAGCAAAATTTCAGGTCGCCGGAAATTCAAGATGGCCACCACGGCTAAAAGTAAATTTTCAAACAAGAGGCACAAGAGGGCCTGTGGACGCTCTACTGGCTCAAGATAAAAGTTTATGTATAAGGGGCCACAAGTCTTTCAAAAATAATTCAACCAGAACATGGCAATGATAAGTGCAACTAGGCTAAGTACTGATCATTCTCGCCAAGATTCGCTGAACTCTTTGCCAGATTTCAGAAGAGACTAATCTGGACACAGGGCCGTCCATCTGGTTTGGGGGACTGAGACCCATACCCTTGGCAGGGCTGTACAAATCCTATAGCCCGACGCCCGGGACTAGTCCAAAACCAAAGTCGGGCGTGTCACTTTTTCAAAGATTTCAGTCCCGGACTTAGTCCAATTTTAAAAAAAGAGAAAGTCTGGCGTGCCACTGTTTGAAAGATTTCAGTCCCAGATTTGTCCAATTTACAATGTCGGCCACCTGTCATAAAACAACCCCAGCACACTTCTCAACGTAATCCTTTAATTGCACTCGCTTATGTAATGCAATTAGCATCCACAGCGGTGATCATCCAATACCCCGGGCAATTTTATCAACAATCAACCATGCCGGAAGTCCCGCCTCCAAATTACTTAAATTGAGTCGACAATGTCGACATTATCCAATCAATTGACCCGATCTATTTTAATCCAGACCCGCTAGCCAATGAAACGACTACTACATGTAAATCACATGTTCTTCACGTGATTACCTGTTTGTCACGTGGTGAGCTGAAAATGGCGATACACTGAAACAATAACACTAACACGTTGATTAATTAGCAATCAGGCCGATTTGTCGGCAATCTTTCGATGAGTAAAGAAACTCAGGACGTTTGATAATGGAAGCATGTTTGATATGAAACGTTAGGTGTGATTTTTTATTGTTTGTCAGTGTATTGTTGAGCGTATTTGTAACAGACTTGAAAGGCGGGTGGGGTAACGATTTGTGCATAGTTGGACTTGAACTGGGAACCAGGGGGTCAAAATGGTAGTTGCCTGAAAGTAGTCCCATATACAGTTAACAGTAGTGTTATTTGAGATGCTGTGTGAATGGATGCACGTCCACAGGTATATATAGTGTAGATTAATATTTGTGTGTAGAGAGTAGATTCCCAGATATTTTGCTGCAAGAATCAGGTTAATCAGAGCTGAGGCAAATGAATGACACTACTTTTTGTGAGGTAAGATTTGTTTGTGTTCTTCGTCAGATTTAACCTGAATTCGTCATAATCGATACCTACTTTCACTTTGAGCAAAATTCTGAAGTTGAAAGCCAAAATGGAGCTTGATTTTTTGCTATGTCTGTGTTGTGCTGACTTTGAAGATGGTTTACTGACAGTTTCAAGTATGAAGGAGTATGATGGCATGTGTGACACCATTTTAGGCTATAATGTGAGTCTATGGGAAATTAATGGTGGTCCAGTTCCAGTTAGTGTACTAATTACGTTCAAAGAATTGAGTTGTCAAACAAATCAAATAAAAACAAAACGAACTGATACACATAATCAGTTTGATTTCGTATTCGGCAGTGCTAATGTTTACATTTCAAAAATGAGTTTGTTGAACTTTTTCAGTGTTAAAAATAAGGAAAATTTTCAGAGTAAAAGGGAAAGTGAAAGTAAAAATAAAAAGAGGAAAAATGTAGAATGTGATACATAGCCAATCAAAAAGTCAAAATCATCTGGTGTAGTGGACAAAAACATAAAAATAAAATGTTTATGTTGATTCACATGTTATTTATTTTTTGCATTAGGTAAAATGGTAATAAAGTTAAGAATCTCATCTGTAGCCCCTTACCTATATAAAGTTATGACTTTTTTCTTTCCATTAAATGATTATCTGAACTGTAATATGAAACTCAATATCTATATTGAAATTTAAAAATGCAGATGTGATTCTTACTATTGCTACTGTTTCACCCAATGGCAGCCTACAATCTATACCACTGAAACCTACATTAATTGTCTGAAGAGTAAATAAGGATTGTTTCCTTTACTGTGTGTAATGAATTGTAATGAGTATGCAAGATGCGGTTTTATAACATATTGAGAAATCGAAAGAATTCAGGACTTGTGTCCATTTTTTTGGGATTATTCACAATTTTTTTGGGACTAGTCACTTTTGACAGGGTGACTAGTCCCGGACTAGTGACTAAAAAAAATATTTGTACAGCCCTGCTTGGGTGGGGGAATTTTAGCGTGCTTTTACAGAAAAGGGGGAATTATTTTGTGGCCATAATTTTAATTATAATCATTGTTTCAAATAGTCTACATGTTTTATTTGTATTAAATACAGTTCGTACTCAATATTTTACGTACCAAAAGTGTGTTTTTTTTAAGTTTTTTTAAAAAAAAAAAAATTCAGAGGGGAATTTTGAGTCTGAAATGGGGGGGAAAAACATATTTTTTGGAGGGGGGAATGTGTCCTGTAACAGGACGCAAAATCGGCATATCGACGGCCCTGGGACAAAGTTTGTGTATTAAAACATTTAAAGGGTCACAACTGGCGATGATATGCACAACTAGGCTTGATACTGATCATCCTTGTCAAGTTTCGTCTATATCCAGCCAGGGGTTCAGGAGAACTAGCCCGGAAGAAAATTGTATCAAAATTCTTTAAAGGGCCACAACTCTGCCAAATATCTGTAAACCTGGAACGTGACGACGACATGCACAACTAGGCTTGGTGCTGATCATCCCTGCAAAGTTTCATTGAAATCTGCAAGGGGTTCAGGAGAAGTAGATCAGACAAAGTTTGTATATTAAAACCTTTAAAGGGCCATAATTCTGCCAAAAAAATCATTCAACTGGAATATGGCAATGATTTGCACAACTGGACATGGAATTGATCATCCCTAAAAAGCTTCGTTTAAATCCGGCAAGGGGTTCAAGAGAACTAGTCAGAACAAAGTTTGTGTATTAAAACCTTTAAAGGGCTATAACTCCGCCAAATATCTGTAAACCTGCATGGAACGTGACGACGACATGCACAACTAGGCTTGGTGCTGATCATCCCTGCAAAGTTTCATTGAAATCTGCAAGGGGTTCAGGAGAAGTAGATCAGACAAAGTTTGTGTATTAAAACCTTTAAAGGGCCATAATTCTGCCAAAAAAAATCATTCAACTGGAATACGGCAATGATTTGCACAACTAGACATGGAATTGATCATCCCTAAAAAGCTTCGTTTAAATCCGACAAGGGGTTCAAGAGAACTAGTCAGAACAAAGTTTGTGTATTAAAACCTTTAAAGGGTTATAGCTGTTACAGGTCCGATCTAGTTGTTTTTCGAACTTGTCCGAGCTTTCATTGATATTAACAATCTGATCAAGTTTGGTAAAGATCGGATGAAAAATGAAGGCCCTATAGTCTTAATGAGGCAAAATATAGCATTTGTCCAATAGAGCTAAAAATGAAATCTTAGATTTAAAAAAAAAGAAGAGAAAAACAAATGTTTACCTCCAGTGAGCTTTGAACCCACAGCTTTTAAGCTTCCCAGTGCAAGAAGTAATTCAAAGATTTTTGTATATGGTGGCCATTGTGGATGTCGCGTTTAACTTGTTTTAACAAATTTGAAAAACATCCATATAAGGATCATCCATGTGAAGTTTTGTCAAGTTTGGCCAAGCTGTTTTCTGAAAGAAGATTTGAAGATTATCCCTTTATAAGTCTATGTAAAACATGTGACCTCTGGGGCAGGCCAAATGTGACCCCAGGATCACCATTTGCACAGAACCATAAGCTTATGGTACAGGGCTTTTTTCCACAAAATTGGGAAGAGGCCCAGGCCTGTCCATTTTGGGGAAAAAGAACGCGCTTATTTCTCATTTTGGGAAAAATACAAGGTTTCATAAATTAAGCAAATATGACATTAATATACTTGATTTATATTGTCATCCATTATTTACCATAATTATTAACTTTTCCAAGTCAGAATTTATTTAGCAGCAAAAAATACACTGCAGAATTCATGCTTTTTCTCAAATTCTGAGAGACTGCTGTTTTCCGATTGGGAAATATTTCTGCCACAGTTGGGAAAAAACAGTCCAACTTTCTGTTGGGAAGAGGCCCTTTACAGGCCTCTGTTATATAAGGTAAAAAAGCCCTGTGGTAAATGCAATATATTAAACCTCTGGCTCTTGCAGTTTCAGAGATTTTTTTAAAAAGTTTTTCCTAGATACAAGTCTATGTAAAACATGTGCCTCTAGGGAGGGGCCAAATGTGACCCCAGGGTCACCATTTGAACAAACTTGGTAAAGGGCCATAAGCTTATAGTAAATGCAAAATATTAACCCTCTAGCTCCAGTGTGTTTTTTAAGACAAAAAATCCCAATTGAAAGAAAAAAAAAAAAAAAAAAGCTTTAATGTACTGAGAACGAAACGCTTTTAAATGCCTCTGTTGACTGAAAAGAGTATTAAAGAAACAATTATTAAATGAAAGTTTTACTGTATTTTTTTTCCAATTTTATGAAAAATCGCGCTAAAATTAACTATCGCTACGGTATGGGTAATGTTCCCAAAGTATAGAAAAAAACACTGGGCTTTTGTAGTTTCAGAGAAGAAGATTAATTTGTTCCCTATATAAGTCTATGTAAAACTGACCCCAGGGATGGGCCCAATTTTACCCCAGGGTCACCATTTGAACAAACTTAGTACAGGACCATTATAAGCTGATGCTACATGTAATACATGAAAGCTCTGCGCTTTATGGTTTCAGAGAAGAATATTTTTTATGTCTTTTCCTATATAAGTCTAGTAGACCAAAAACAAAAATAGGTCCGTTTCTAGTATTTTCCATCAGAAAATGAGGGTAAGTTGGTAGGATTATTTTGTTTTTAGAATTAATCCTTACTATACTAAATTCAAATCAAGAACATCGAAAGCATTTTTTCTTGAACACATTACATAATATGAGTGTTCCACTACACTAACATGCCTAAAACATGTTGTGGCCTAAATGGTTTAGGGTCAGGGCCTTAAAAATAGGGTCGGTCTTCCGACCAGAAACAACTTTTTTTTTTGGCCCTATAAAAAACATGCAAAATCTCAATATACAAACTGGATCCCCAAGGCACGGACATTTTTGACCCCGGGGAACGGCCATTTTGACCCCGGGGACTTTATTTAAAACTTGATAGTCTAGGTGTTGGCGAACATTTTAAAAGAAAATCTGTCGAAATCTGTCCAGCAGTTCTTGAGAAGATTTTTTAAGGTTTCAACCATATATGATAATGGTGGCCATCTTGGATGTCGTGCTGAACTAATTTTAACAAATCTAAAAAGCATTCATCTAAGAATCATCCATGTGAAGTTTGGTCAAAATTGATAAAATTCTTAGCTTTTATTTCTTCTTATTATTTTACATATATTATCAATATAATCACCAGTTAGTAATATGCAACAACAACTTGCTTCATAATATTCTTATAATTAGTATTTAGGCCAAAAAAAAACCTGTGTTTCCGGTGGCCTGACTGACCCTATTTTTAAGGGGTCGACCCTAAAACTTTTTATGAAAAAGAACAAAAAAAATAAAAAATTAAAAAAAAAAAAAAATGTTCTGACCAATGGTTTATCACAATATATCGAGCTTAACTGACATCAAGAAACTTTCAGTTGTATCATCAACTTGTATGGGGTTTATGAGATAAATACATGTAAAATCTCACAATATCTTGCTCCAAAAAAAAGAAAAGAAAATGCCAACCGACCTACTCTATTTTGTTAGAGCATGCAATAGGAAACACACCTAATTTATTTATTTTTGGCCTTAGTTATAAAGTGATCATAACGGTGACGGCACAAGTTTTTAAAAAATCATGATTGCCATGTGTCTCTTTAAAGTATCTATCCTGCCAACAACAGTAAAATTTTACATTGTACATCATTTCTAAAACTACTGGCGACATGGTACAGTGTATATATTAATCCGAGCATTCTCTAACCTTACCTGCAGCACTTTTTACGATTTTGATATTTCATCTGGCTGTGTACAAAAGACACAAAAAAAAAAAAAAAAAAAAAGACATTTAGTGTCACTCAGAGTTTAATTGAACTGAATGTTGTTTAACGGCTCATCAACACAGTATAGGTTATTTAGAGCTGCCCCAGAGAGAGGGGAAGGATACATATGAATCCGGGAACCTGCCCTACTCTTATTATCGAATAGATTCCTATGATTCTTTAACGTGCTCGGAGGATAGACCGATACACGGGACCGCCCGGATTACGTCCCCATCCGACGGACAGGGCTAAGGGAACGTGTCTTGCCCAAGAACACACCGACGGAACTCAGTGGCACTTCACTCAGAGAATGCTCGGATTAGGTATATATATAACTTACGTATAATGAGAAGCCAAACTCTATATACACAATATAAACAGTTTTAACCAACTAGACTGAAACCCGAAACTGGAAACTGGAGCGTCAAATTAAAAAAATTACGCAAGTGGAGCGCTGTGGTCTAGTGGTAGAGCGTTGGACCCATGATCGAAACGTTGGTTCGATCCCCGCCATTGCCATATACGTTGTGTCCCTGAGAAAGACACTTTATCTGCATTTGCTTAGTACTGGTTCTACCCAGGAAGACATCGAGAGTGGTTCATAAAAGTTCATAGAGCTTTCGTTACAATCGATTTAAAATAAATAAGTTCAGTGCCCCAGATAAGCAGCATATCTGCGTATTTCACTCAATTAAAATTGCCAAATACCCAATTAATTTTCCTGACATGCGTACCAGATACGCAAGCAATTTCCTTGACATGCGTACCAGATACGCAAGCAATTTCCTTTTCACTCAAACATTTTAATTTTCGCGTGTATCGACAATCAAAGCGTTCAAATGATTGATGGATTCGTGTTTTCGTGCGTATTCCATTATTTACAAAATGCAGATTTTACTTCCGGTGTTTAGCTTGACTGGGACGTTACATTATTATTGATAAAGTGGAGCAGTAAAAGAGAATGCTATATATAGTTGAATATGTATGCTATACCAGTCAATACTATTGTGCTTTCTTGTTTACTTTTATGATTAAAATGTCGAAACGGGGACGTAAAGCGACAAGTGAGTTACCGTTAAGAAACACTTCTGAAATTAACACATGTGATTAGTGTTTCTGATTTGATTTAAACATATTTTATTGCCATATAATATGCAAAACGGGTTGTGCCACAAGTTCTAACAACATTAGTTATGGCCCTTCCCAATTTAGTGTTTCTATGGAAATTAATCATTAATAATGATTAATCATTGACAAACCACTGCCATGAATAACAAGTTAATAAAGCTCACATGCAGACGGGTAAGTTACCTGGCTTGTTTTACATTTGATCCCCAAATCACCCTATTATTTTTGAAAATCTGAATTCACTCAATTAATTTTAATTTCATGAGTGAAATACCCAATAGGTCCAAAAGTTATCTGGGGCACTGTAAGTTTAAACTAATTTTTAATACGCATATTCAATTTTTCGGATGTTTTTAAAACCTGTGAATTAACCTTTACTTTTAATTGGCACATATACATTATTATATAACTTGAACACTTGCATAGAGTTTTGATACAAGGTTATGAAGTGTAATTTTACAATTATCTGGCGAGTTAGTTTCTTCAAGCAGTTTTTATGATGTGAGGTGAATTTGCCTTTTCTTTGCAAACTTGGGCTAAAAAAGTACTGGAACTAGATATGCCCAGGTTACTGTATTTATTTATGAGAAAAACATGCTATAAAAGTTTTGTACCAGAGCCATTTATCCAAGTACGCGCGTGCAAGAAGTTTAAGGGCGTTGCAGTTTTCAGTATTTAGTAAACATAACAACTCGATCCAATCAAGAAATAGCATTATCACGTGGCATGAGCATGACCCATGTTTTGATTATTACAGCCAACCGCCTTCGTATATTATTGGGCAAGTGCAATGTCAAGGAGTGCTGTTTTGGTAATGGTTTAGTCGTTTTGATTGACATGTTGTGTGTAAAGATTACAACTGTGCACACGTAAAATCGAGTAGACAACTGCCGAATCTGCCATTTATAGCAAGGCTGAAATATACCGGGATTTATAGCATGGTTTAGGTTATATCATAAGCAAGAACAAAGGAAAACCATTAGAGCTACGGTACAATATGCAATTATGGCCTTTTTCATATTTGGTGAGCATCACGCAGCAATATTCGGATATTAAAAAAAGTTGCACTGAAGTCCAATTTATTTTTAGCCAGGAAGTTGGGGTGGGGACTTGTTCATGAAGTAAACCAAGGGGAAAAAGTGTGGCCGGTGCGGGACTCAAACCCGGGACCCCTCATTTACAGGGCAAGTGCTCTACCAACTGAGATAACCAGGCCACCGGGTAACCAATATCACCACACTCCTATCCCTTTTAACAGCCACCCCAGTTCTTCCAGATCCCCGGTCCCGCGTTCACCATGCTATCCCACATTCACCGAATTATCATTGTCAGTTTAATAAACCAAGGGTAAAAACTGCAGCTGGTACGGGACTCAAACTGAAGCCACTCGCTTACAGGGAGAGAGAGTTCTCTACTGTAACCAACTGCGCTAACCGGGCCGCTAATATCACTCCCCCACACCCCACTTCTACTATAGTACTGCCCAGGGCGTAAAGCATCACGGGCAAGTGACATCATCACAATGGTTAAAAAATGGTTATTGTACAATTAAAATCATTAAAAACCCGTCGTGTTGTCTACGCCGTGCATGTCTGTAGACACCCCATGGTATATTTGCAATATATATACTTACCTTGTGTTACCTTGTGTCGATAGGGGAAATATTAAGCCCCGAAGGCTTGTCGTCCCCCTCATGATAGAAAAATAGATGTCTCCGGTTGGTTTAATAGATCTCTTTTGTGTCAAATCTTTGAGATCTCCAGATCTTGTCTAACTCACTTTTGAATTTGTCTACATTTTTGGCAGTCACAATACTATCTGGTAATGCATTCCAGCTATTGATGACGCGGTGGTTGAAGGCATTTAGCCTGATACTTTTGCAAGCTCTTGGTTTGGCAAGTTTTAAAGAGTGACCTCTTATCTGATTGTTTGTAGACAGTGAAAATAATTCTCATCAATATGGTGGATGATTTTAAATAGTACTGGCACTCTATCGAAAAACTATGGGAACACGCTATACATCGCTATATATACATATATATATATTATAACCTATAAAGTATACTCACAAATAAAAGGCTCTTTAAGACTTTTCCTGAATGTGTTGGGTTGGTGGGTGGGGGAAACTGCTGCCCATGTCAGGCCCTGATTGCACATAACAGACACATATTTAACGCATGACATGTTATCGCCTTTGTAACACACCATGTTGTACTACTTTAACATGTATGTGTTAAACCTGACACATGTTAATTGTTTTGATATACCTAGATTACCGTACACACTAGTAGGTCTTGATTGTTTACACTTTTATCGCGCCGTTTTATGACGTCATTAATGGCGTATGACTGAAATGCGAAAAGGGCCGCGAAAAGGGCCCTTTTCGCGAAAAGGGCATTCAAACTACGAAAAGGGCCTGTTTTATGCAAAGTGCATCAATATTGTTTGGTTTTGGTGATTTAAATGTGAAAAATGTGTAATTATACTAAGAATAAAATAAGAATATACGAAATAAAATATTTTAGAAAGTCTTAATTCCTCAAAAATACGTATGTATAGCGACAATTATCAGCTACGAAAAGGGCCGGTCTGCGAAAAGGGCCCGTTTTATACATAGTGCATCTATATTGTTTGGTTTTGGTGATTTAAATGTGAAGAATGTGTAATTATACTAAGAATAAAATAAGAATATACTAAATAAAATATTTTAGAAAGTCTTAATTCCTCAAAAATACGTATGTATAGCGACAATTATCAGCTACGAAAAGGGCCGGTCTGCGAAAAGGGCCCGTTTTATTTATTATAAATATGTTTATGTAATATAGTGAGTTGTTTCATGTAACTTTGTTTTTCATCAATAAAAGTAATCAAAAAATGTGTGCTTTTCAAAGAAACTCAAACAATAAGTATCTTATTAAACTTATTAAATTCAAAGTTATACACTAGAAGCGAGTCACATACACTACGAAAAGGGCATGCATGACGAAAAGGGCCGTACATAGCCGTTTAACGAACGCGGAAAGGACATGAATAAATAAGTAACTAGCAAACAATATATTTTAAAGGTGATGTTTGAATTTATTAATATCAATAGACCTGTTTTTGATACTTTTTTTTTTATAAAAATAATATGTTTATTTAAGTCGAAGAGCGTTCAGTTACAGATGGATAAATCCGATTTAATCGAGTTAATATGAATTAATTTTAATTTTGATGTTTATAATCATACAAAAAATAAATCGGATTTATCCAACTGTATCCAGGCCACACCACGAGGAGGCGCTCTTATCATGGCCCGTCCCTTTCCCTTTTCCCTTAGGCGCCATATAACCTTTCATGTGTTGGTGCGCCTTAAAACCCATCGGGACATGGGACAGTCGGAGTGTTGTACACCCGGTGAGGTCAAAGACCCCCCTTACCGACTACAGTCTCCTCTTTGAAATAGGGGTTCTTGATCGTTCGGCCCGTTTCCTCTTTCTCTGTACGGGCTTGAGACCAGCTGTTGGTGTTCGTTGAGTTGTCCTCATTCCGTCTGTCGATACTACTGTGTTGGTATTTGTTTTACCGCAGTCCGTCAGAAATCGCTTTAGTCGTTTTTGTCTGCTTTCTTCTGTCATTGTAGACCAGTAACTTATGTCAGTTTGGTGATGGGTGTACCTGTCAGCTAGCCGATAATTGCCCGTGTCCCTAATTGCCCGACAGTGCTCCTCCTGTTCACTAGTGACGATGCTGTAAAGTGTATTAATAAATTTGGGAAGGTCTTGCATTTTCCATTGGGTGGCCGTTTTCAGAATATGGTTTGCACTCTCGCAGTTATTATTCGTCCAATTGGGTGGAATTTTCCTCTGTTTAACGGTTCAATTACATGCTCTGTAATAGTGGTAATAGCTTGTTTTGAAAATATTGCATGAATTTTTTTCCCCCAACGGTGTTGTCTTTCTCTGTAATTAATTGTTGTAAATTTGACAGTCGGTAGTTAAAAGTGTCTATATCTGTGTTTTGAATAAGTCCGTCTTTTCCGTAGATGGCGGTGAGAATTTGGTCCCGTTCAGTCTTTGGATAACCAACAACATTTTCCATGTGTCTATTTGTGTTTTCTTTAATGTGTCGGGTACATAATACGTGTGTACAGCCATGAAAGCAGCGTTTATTGCGTTTTTAAATGCCAGTTCTTCGTCACTACCAACTGTCAAGTTTGATATTTGGTTATCGGTTAAATTGTCAGCAATGTCATGAAGGAATGATTGATATGCTTTTGTTGTTGAACTCTGATGCACAAAGGTTGGGCCGAAACATATTGGATGGTCATTTGTGGATCGCTTTATAACTGACGTGTCTTTGTAAACAGTTGGCGTCACGTGAAATTCGCCTAGATTGTATGTCTTGTCCATTCCCAGGACACCGCCGTTTTCTCGACAGCAGAATATTTTGACATCAGTGATTTGTTGTTCTGTGAAGAGTGTGATGACTGGATGTTGCATGCCACTGATGTGCTCCGTGAAGATAATATACTTATAGAAACAGCTGCTTCTTCCATAATAATTCTGCGGCAAACCGTTCGTTTAGGGAAAACTCAAAATTACTTATACGTTTTATATTAAGATATTATTAGTCCTACGCAAGGTGTAAGCGTCATGTATCAATTCACCGTTTGTCGTATAAACCACGTGTAAATCCGAAGAAAAACAACGAAATCTCAGCTCTATATTTTTAAAACGAACTTTAATAAAAACGTATTCAAAGTTACCAATTACTGTCTTTAAATTGAAAATAATCAACAATACATGTCAGCAACTTAATTTCAAGGACAACTAATCAGTATTATTAGACTGAATTTAGCACCTTTGTAACACGAAGACGCATGCGCAGAGACACGCGAAGACACAAAATGCGTTAACTTTAATTGGCAATTTTGCTTACAATTTAACCCAATTAACAATTAAAACTATGACCGATTGCTAGTAAATAATACTATTGATAGTTTAGTTGGAATATTTTTATTAATACTGCCATTCTCGCAAAGTAATAGGCCCATAACTGAAAGCTACACTTGTTGAAAGACCGCAACATTTTGAAATATGGATCATGTATGAAAGTCTATTGTACAGCCAAACGGAAGTATATCGTAATAAAACTCACTGTAATCGAAAGGCCAATCTAATATGAATGATACAAACCTGATATCATCACAACATTCAAAGTAAAACCGGAATTATAAGCTTTCTAAAACACAACGTATGCGTGGACTTTCCGAAGTGCGTGTGGATCTCACGTGACACCGGTACTAAGCAATGTGGATTAATTATCTTGCTCAGGGATAAATAGCACGACCACGGCGATGGCCGAACCCACGACCTCTCGATCTGCAGTCCGATGCTCTACCAATGGACCACGCACTACACTGACAATCTACTAACAATCCACTGATAATTCACTAACAATCTCGTTTTATTCGCAGTGCTGTTTAGTTTATGAATAGTCTTAAAAATGATTTTCGTCCTTGTTTTGACTTTTTTCTTGATAACGTTGTTTTATTATTTACATATTTCTGCACAATGGGTCAACACGTTTGTATTTACCATCAATCGTCGAAGATGATCAAGACGAATAACAAACCCCTTATTAAGTTCGGTTGAATTAATATTGATGAAAATGTTTGGACTGGAAAATACGACGTCTCGATGTGTTCTTTTTATTTAATCATCAATATTAGCTGGGACGAAAATGACAGCCCTGATATTAGTTAATATTGGGTTAATATTGCTAACAGCTGGATCACAAAACAAGAAGTTGTTATAGCCTACACGCATCATTTGAATTAATATAAGTAATTTATGCACCAACATACTAGCCGAGTCGCCGAGTTTTCCCGACCAAACTATTTCATTAACAATAATTGAATACATTACTTTATTGTAATTTGTTTTGTGCAAATGTACATTGAATATGCAACTGACACACAATATGATGGTTTGCTCGTATTTATATATTATATTATACCAACTAGTTAGATTAGATTATGAGCAGAGCAGGATGCACGTAAAAGATTATGGCCAAATTATAAAGAATTGAAATCGAGAAATAACAGATCAAAGGTGCAAATTGTGATATTTTCAAATAACAGTAAATTCTATTTTGTCAACCGTTACAACAAAACAACTGTGTTATGTATTTTAATTACGAGTCCGCAATATTCTATATTTCTTCTTACCTTGTATAAGGACAGCGGATAACAATAACATCTGATATTTGACAGCCTTGACAATATGGCAGTCCAAGTGTGAACAAAATAAACAAATAGGACTACAGTTCCACCAGCTATCATCCTTAAGGGTGT
>JAWPHD010006471.1:137500-144490 GCA_037043455.1 Cyrtodaria siliqua
ACGATGGTACGATGGCGATGGCACGATGGTCCATCGCGTCATACAATCGCCATCGTACCATCGTACCATCGCGCATCGACTTGTATAAGGTCGATGCGCGATAGTACGATGGACCGTCGTACCATCGCGTTTAAAGTCCATGCGAGATGGTACGATGGCGATGGTACGATGGTGATGACGCGATGGACCATCGTATCATTCCCATCGTACCATCGCCATCGTACCATCGTGCATCGTCATCGTACCATCGTACCATCGCGCATCGACTTGTAAAGGTCGATACGCGATGGTACGATGGCCCTAACGGAACACCGTAATTATGGTATACTGCGTTGTCACACTGCGGCATACAGTTCGAATACATGTTATGCGAAACATGAAATGTGATCTACCTGTTGCCATCGGTAAATTGAATTGAATGCTGTTTAACTGTTTAACTGCTCGTCAACACAGTATAAGCGGCGCCTAGATGGATGGGAAGGATACAAAGGAACATACCCTAATCTTATGTTACCGATTTGTTGTTACCGATGTGTTATCTTTATGGTACATTGTGATAACGTAGGGTGGGGTAGGTGCTCGTCTGGTTAACAACAGATCAATGGGAGGCTGTAAATAAATATATACAATATTTATTTCTTGCAAAATACCAGTTATGTATGACCTCGATGTATCAAACATCGAATCATGGCTTTGAATGAATAATAACAATATATATAAAATAATATGAAAACAAACATGGCGGACAACTAAAGAAATATGGCCGACGGATCCTCAGACAAAGGTTTTACATTTAAACAACAATAAAAGCACACAATGCATACATGTATCTGTATGAAAACTTACATACCTTAAACGAGATATGAAGAATAAGATGTAATAATAAGTCACCTGTAAATAAATATATATGATATTTATTTCTTGCAAATTACCAGTAATTTATGACCTCGATGTATCAGACATCGAACCATGGCTTTGAATGATTCGAAGTCCGATAAATCTATTGACAACACTTATGGGTAATAAGCATAAAAAAGGGATAGTGAATGTATAACATGCACGTGCACAGATATAATATGTGAACAGGTTAGATTTGTCAGCTTAAACCGTATGGGTGAGGGTGAGAGGAAAATAGGTTGTGTTTTGTATGAGAAATGGTCGCAGACGTACATGAAGAAGATTTAAATTATACCATGTCTTATACATGACATTAAATGATTTCAACGCCTGGAGTCGGAATCTTGATGTTTCAATTATAACCATATGGATGAGAGGAAAATAGGTTGTGTTTTGTATGAGGAATGGTCACAGACGTACATGAAGCAGATTTAAATTATTCCGTGACTTATACCTGGCTCAGTACATGACATTAAATGATGTCAACCACTGGAGTCTGAATCTTAAACCATATGGGTGAGAGGAAAATAGGCTGAGTTTTGTATGAGGAATGGTTGCAGACGTATATGAAGAAGATTTAAATTAAACCATGACTTATTCCTGGCTCAATCCATGGTATTAAATGATGTCAACCCGTGGAGTGTGGAATCTGAATTTCAACTAAAACTATATCGATGAGAGGAACAAAGGTTGTGTTTTGTATGAGGAATCGTCACAGACGTACATGAAGAAGATTTAAATTATTCTGTGACTTATTCCTGGCTCAATATAAGACATTAAATGATGTCAACCACTGGAGTCCGAATCTTGATTTTAGGCTTAAACCATATGGGTGAGATGGGTGAGAGGAAAATAGGCTGCGTTTTGTATGAGAAATGGTTCAGACATACATGCAAAAGATTTTTAAATTATACCATGACTTATTGCTGGCGCAATACATGATATTAAATGATTTCATTGATCATTGAATGTTGTTTAACGGCTCATCAACACAGTATAGGTTATTTAGAGCCGCCCCAGAGAGAGGGGAAGGATACATAGGAATCCGGGAACCTGCCCTACTCTTATTATCGAAGATTCCTATGGTTCTTTAACGTGCTCGGAGGATAGACCGATACACGGGACCGCCCGGTTTACGTCCCCATCCGACGGACGAGGCTAAGGGAAATCTTGATTTGTCAGCTTAAACCATATGGATGAGAGGAAAATAGGTTGTGTTTTGTATGAGGAATGGTCACAGACGTACATGAAGAAAATTTAAATTATACCATGACTTATACATTACATTAAATGAATTCAACGCCTGGAGTCGGAATCTTGATTTTTCAATTATAACCATATGGATGAGAGGAAAATAGGTTGTGTTTTGTATGAGGAATGGTCACAGACGTACATGAAGCAGATTTAAATTATTCTGTGACTTATACCTGGCTCAGTACATGACATTAAATGATGTCAACCATTGGAGTCTGAATCTTAAACCATATGGGTGAGAGGAAAATTGGCTGAGTTTTGTATGAGGAATGGATGCAGACGTATATGAAGAAGATTTAAATTAACCGTGACTTATTCCTAGCTCAATTCATGACATTAAATGATGTCAACCACTGGAGTCGGAATCTTGAATTTCACTAAAACCATATGGGTGAGAGAAAAATTAGGCTGAGTTTTGTATGAGGAATGGTCGCAGATGAACGCGAATAATAGTTAACTGATTCTCGTACTCATTCTTAGATTACTACATAACATTAAATAATGTCAACCGCTCAAGTTACCCGAGTTGGAGTCGATATATTTAAGAAGTCAACATTTTGATTTAGACTAAATCTAATAGGAAAATATGTTTGTATTTTGTATGAGAAATGGGTACAGACGTACAGATTTTTTTTTAAATTATTCTATGACTATTCAGTTTCTGGGTTTCATACGTAACATTAGATGATGTCAACAACTTGAGCCGGAATCTTGATTTTCAACTAAAATCATATTAGTGAGAGGAAAATAGGCTTTGTTTTGCATGAGGAATTTTTCGGGACTATCGATTGGTGTTATCGAAAGAATATTGGTGTTATCGAAAGAATATATTAATATGATATAACGGATCCCTGGTTTAATACTATGTGATGTTTGACACGAAGAAATTTCTGAATATAATTGACAGTAAGGCCATTATTTTATTATTATTATTCGTTTTAAAAACCATCAAGACAGAGAAATGCCGTAGGAGTAGGGAAACCATTAATTTGGAAAGTTATTATTTTTGGGTTGATAAGAAAAGTGGTTGAAAGGAAAAGTGGACGAAATTTTCAAGTAATATTTGGAAAAATGTCAAGTAAAAAAAATCCCTACAGAAAACATGTTGTATACCTATTGTACCTTAATATTAATCCGTCAGGCAAAACATATAATTCATGTATTAAAAGAGAATATGTATGCATCTGCTAATTAAATGATAGCAAAATAGGCTGTGAATGTTCATAGGAATGGTGAAGTTGTAAACAGTATTGAAAAGAAAACACTGCTGTAACTACTAATGACGAACTGCTAATACCATGTATCTCTGAGAGAAATATTTTTATTCGTTTAACCCCCAAGATCGTCGAAACACACACACACACACACACGCACAGAGACAGAGAGAGAAAGAAAGAGAGATAGAGAGAGAGAGAGAAAGAGAGAAAGAGAGAAAGAGAAGAGAGAGAACTGCTAATACCATGTATCTCTAAGAGAAATATTGTTATTATTTTAACCCCAAGATTATCGAATAAACACACACACACCACACAGAGAGAGAGAGAGAGAGAGAGAGAGAGAGAGAGAGATTGGCGCGGGTGGGCGAGGGTCAGACAGTTTGTGTTTCTTTTATATGTTTGATATATTATTTCATTTAACTTGAATGCACAAAAAACAACAACATAATTATAGTTGTTCAACTAATCTATTTGTGATGTTAACGTCAGCAGCATGTCAATACACATGTTATGCTTTTTAGGCGTGCATTACCATGATTACGCTGTTAACAAATCCAGCTGGCTGTCATGTTTCCCCATATGCCGTATGCGCCTATTTCTTTCTATCCATATGCCATATCTGCAAAATCTTGTTTTTCATATGCCATATGAGTTTAGTATGTCCCCACCACCGAGTGGTGAGCGGCCTTAAGCGTCTTTCTGTCTGTCCGTCCGTCAGAGTGTCTATCACGAAAGGTTTATATCTCCTCCCACAGTTTTCAACGGATTGTTTCGAAACTTTACAAGATGCTTACCTATGATGTCGGGATGTGCATATCGATTTGGCGTCAACGGCCCCCTTTTCGTCATATTTGAGCTTTTACGTGTAATATTTTAGAGTAAAATCTTATAGAATATCTTACATGAGTAACTGTGTATTATTGATTTTAATAAACGAGTTTGATAAAATGATAGGATACGAGGCTCTTGCCGAGTATCCTATGTTTTTATCCAACGAGTTTATTAAAGTCAATAATACACAGTCACGAATGTAAGATTCTGTTTATCACATAACACACCTACGACGTGATAGTTTCGCTTTACAGTCAGGACGCACGGGAACGTAAACACGTGCATAGACCTAAGTGTTCTACTCATTTCACCACAGTAGTTTGACGCAAAATAGTCCCATTATCGGGTCACGTGCTGTTTAATTGAAATGTGTATGACCTTATAAAACACACTATAAATCGAAAGTGACTGTATTAAAAACGTCAAAAGTGTGCATGTTAATGTGTTATATAATGTTCTTTGATGTAGTTGTTGAATAAATGTCTCAAAACTCTTTACTTGTCATTATTGTGATGAACGCCGTTCGTTATTAAATTTTGACGTTTTTTAAATCCATTTTATTGTCAAAAGTTCATTTTGTGCGCCCATTTGGTGTCATCACAGATTTTCCTAATATTTTTGAATTAGATAGTCCGATACCTCGACTACGTTTTCTGAAAATATTAGGAAAATCTGTGATGACACCAAATGGGCGCACAAAATGAACCAACCTCACTAACGGAAAGTTCGTTAATCAGCCCAAATGGCTGAAATATGCGGTGTGAACATTCTGAACCATGTAAATTGATGATCTCGAAATTAGGGATTCAACTGGGCAACAGTGTGTGAGTTATTAAACAATATTGTTTAACATATTACCCAATTAAAACAATCGAACTAACAGTATTTCGGTAAACTATTTATAACGTATTCGATATTTGAAAAATACCCCCATGCGGAACCTCAGGAAAGGAAGACGCCATTTTGTTTGAAAAGTGACACTTCGGGTGAGAGGATTTTATCAGAATATGGCCAACAAGGAATGTTATAAAGTGTTATAATGAGGAGTTTAAGCAAAATAAAATGGTAAGTATCATGTTATGTTATACTTTCGTTGTAACTGGTGTTAAATGACGGACCTGCGAACAGCTGATTTTGTTAAAAATGCAGGAAATTTGGCTGCTGGACGTGAGACCCGAAATGGGCGGTTTGGGAGGCTTTTCGCGAAATATTTTTATTAAAAAGGCGCAATTTTTACAAATCATTGATTGGTTGAAATTTGTATAGTTGTTCACGATTGTTTAATAACTTTTAAATGCGCTAAAATTTAAAAAATCGGTCTCTTTGTTCCTGCCTGCTTGTATGGTTAGCCATTTTTTTCACATTGGGTCGAATTCCCGTAGTTCTTGGTCTAAAAAGCGATATTTCAGTTCATTTTGGAAATATTTGATTTTTAAGAAACACATCAATATTTATTTGCGATTTATATAAGTACTATTTTGATGGTTTTGCCGTGATATTTGTTATTTGGCAATAACTTAAACACAGTCGGTGTAAATCGTGTTAGGGGGCATCTCACAGTTATTGCAGTACGTTCGCGGTGCACAGTTCTGTTTACAGTCCACATAGCTGCAACATTTTTTTCCGTCATGTTTGTGGAGACTGCTCATTAAACTTGTTTATAGATCTACTTTAGATTAAAATTTGACATCAGTATTGTTTCATATTTTTTTTTTTAGTTATTTGTAATTTACAATATATTTTAATGTTCATTTACTGCAGATGCTATAGCCAGTGTCAAAATTCGCAAGTTTTAAAATTAGAAAATTGTTTGAAAATTAACATTTTGTTTTTTCAGATTCTTTGAATGTTACTGTGCTAGAGTAGCTTGTTTGCGTTGATTTTTTTGTACAACTGAACTAGGATATGTAGTACACAGGCTTAGGATATTGATTGAACTCTGTGTATAATTGTTGTATGTATGTGTGCATATATAAACACACCCAGTGACCCTACATTTTGTATAAGGGGCGTCCGTGGCCAAGTGGTTAGAGTCTCTGACTTGAAATCACTTGCTCCTCACCACTGTAGTTCGATCCCTCATGGACATAGGAATCTTTTATGTGAGGAAGCTATCCAGCTGGCTTGCGGAACATCGTTGGTTGTACCCAGATGCCCGCACGTGCACAAAAATTGCCCGGAGGGGCACCTGGGGTCTTCCTCCAATAGTGGAAGCTGGAAAGTCGCCATATGACAGCTGTTGGTGCAACTATAAAATTCAATTCAATTCATTTTGTATAATTAATGCACATTTTAATAAAAGGCGGTCCGGGTTGGCTAAAGGGGGAGGCTTATCTGTGACATGGAACTGTAATGTATATCTGTTTGTTTATTATATACATAGCTTCAACACATTCAGGTACCAAATGTATAAAAAAACAAAACATTTTTTAAAAATAGTGTGTTGTTTTTTATACATTCCTGGACGGATGAATTGAAAACTGTTTCCAAAATGTAATTCACTGTATAAAACCTGTGGGTGGAGTATGACACGCAAAGGCAATTTTTTTTATATAATGATATCAAATATTTTCTTTTATAAACATATCTATGATTATAAATATCCTTTTTTTAACACTTTAGATCCCCTCCACCCCCAACACCACGCGGAATCATTGACTCGACTGAGTATGAATGCCATGCCCAAACACTGGAACTTCCTAAATTTTCCCCATGAACTTCCAAATTTGATATGCAGGAAGTTCAGACTTCCTAAATTTGAACCTTAGTAGAAGCCCTGGTGATATGGAAC